>JASVEL010012361.1:0-200077 GCA_032618575.1 Nicotiana noctiflora
GACCGAACGATATCTCGCGGGCACTAGGAGCTTTAATGTATTCATAGGACATGCATTTTTCTGTATTTTATATTTTTTTTCCACATTGAGGAGGTTGTAGTACAATATCATCTTTTGTATTCAATGATTGAGTATCAATGAAATTGAAAATCCAAAAGTTGTCGTTATTTTTCCTTACATGCAAATGCTTATGCGATAGGCAACATATAGGATCGAAAAAAAGTAAGCAATGAAAACGTAGAAAAACAAGAGAGAGGAAAAGAATATCGGTAGAAACAAAGGAAATAAAAGGAAAAGCCGAAAAACGGAAAAGAAAATTGGCGGGTCAAAAGAAAGACAACAATGTCGGGATGACGCATATTGCCAGGCAAAATTTATGTTTTGAAACCTGTGATGTTCATCTATCATAACCTAACTAACATGTTTTATCATTGATGAGTATCAGATAAAGCAGTTAGCAACTGGCATTCTGGCACATCACAACTACAACACTCGTTCTAAAAGCATGACGAAAGCAATTACTCAAGAAATTGAGTCGACAATCATAGACCCCGTGCAAGATGAGGAAGTAGTAGATGTGAATAGCATGAAGGAAGAAATATATAAGATTAAATAGCAGATGTCTGAAATGTATCAGGCTTGGTCAAGGGGACAACCCTTACCCACCTACCCAGCAATCCCACATATATCCCTCCACCGGTCCCAAACCAAGATCCACCCACAATGAACTCATCTTCTACATACCCTACATACCTACCCTATTATGCCACTACATAACAAGCACCACCCTCAATTCTTAAACAAGCTCCACTACAGGTTACTCCAGTATATGTGGCACCACGACCAGCCACCTTGCACAAATCCTCTAGTGAGCCAGTGTTTCATATCCAGGATAACCATTACTACCCCCCAGAACCCACCTTCAGACAGCATGATTCTTATACCCCTCTTATCGATATAACAGAAGAGGAGAAACCCGTTAGAAATCCTGAGAAGGAGGAGATGGCCAGGAAAATGAAGAGTCTTGAGCAGTCATTTTGTAATATGTATGGTTTAGGAGGTCAAGTTAGCGTGGCATACAAGGAATTGTGTTTCTTCCCCGAAGTACAACTGCCAATGGGGTTTAAATTGCCAAAATTTGACATGTATGATGCCCATGGTGATCCAGTAGCCCATCTGAGAGGATATTGCAGCAAAATGCATGGAGCTGGGGAACAAGATGAACTACTCATGGCTTATTTCAGCCAAAGTCTCAGCAGCTCGGCACTTGAATGGTACACCCGTCAAGATCATACCCGATGGTTCATTTGGGATGATTTGGCTCACTCATTTGCGAACCATTTTCAATATAATCTGGAAATCATCTCGGATAGGTTGTCATTAAACAAAATGGAAAAGAAGCCCGGAGAAAGTTTTCGGGAGTATGGTTTCAGGTGGAGAGAGCAGCGGCTTATGTGGATCCACCAATGAAAGAAGGAGAAATGGTAGATTGTTTCTTACAAGCTTTGGAGCCGACATACTACGAGCATCTCGTGTCAGCAATCGAAAACACCTTCAATGAGGTAGTAAATATGAAAAGCTTTGTTGAAGAAGGATTGAAAACAAATAAAATCATGAGCTATTCAGCCATTAAGGCTACAAATCAAGAAATTTAGATGGGGATAGGAGGAGCAATTGGGAAGAAAAAGAAAGAAGAAGTGGCAGTTATAGAGGGAAGGCCTTGGTCCCGGTGCCCCAACCCATATCACCATCAGCCTCGCCCATATCAACCTTACCCACCAACACCATATAGCCCACCTCAACAATATTACCCTCCGAGTGGTCCTCAATTTTATGTCCATCATGCCCAATCTTACCCACCACCTTCTCCTTCATGGTGAACCCCAGCAACTCATAATATCTACCACACCCAAAATACATACCCGCCACCAGAAACCTAAAAAAATCCCAATAGAACCAATTGCCGTCCTGACCCTAAAGTCAAGAATGACAGGGCTCAAAGAAAGAAAACATTTACTCCTCTGGGTGAGTCATACACCAGCCTCTTCCACCGATTAAGACAACTTGGGAAGCTGAACCCCATAGAGCCTAAAATTCCCAATCCTCCACCAAGAAATTTGGATCAGTCTATCCATTGTAAATATTGTTCAGGGGCCCAGGACATGACACGGAGAAATGCTGGCACCTAAAATCTGCAATATAGGATCTAATTGACTCTAGAAGAATTGAGGTACAAGCCCCCAAGGCTCCTAATATAACACATAATCCTTTGCATGTGCACCATGAGACGCACATGATAGAGCTGGTACAAGGAGGAAGTTGCAAAAAGCCCTCTCAGGCTGTAATGATGATCAAAGCAAACAACAAGACAGAGGAGAAAGTCGGGAGTAAGAAAATATCAGTCGGGCCACCTGTAAGCCAGAAGTGGTAGTTGAACCTAAACCTGTAAAAATGACGGTACCTGGGGTGAAGCCCATATTGACTGTGAAAGGGGCACATATAGAACCAGTTGTTATCAAGCCAGTCGTTCAGATGCCGATAGTGAACATCAAAACCGTACCTTGGAATTATGACAAGATAACTGTCATGTATAAAGGAAAAGAAATCAAGGGGGAGATTTACAAAACACATGGTTTGACCCGGTCAGGGAGATGTTTTGCTCCCGATGAATTGAGGAAGGCGAAAGTTGTGAAAGAAAATCCGACCCATGCAAAGAAAGCAGTCACTGAAAAAGAAGCCGAGGAATTCCTAAAGAAAATGAAAGCTCAAGATTATTCCATAGTTGAGCAGCTGAGGAAGACACCATCTCAAATATCTTTGTTCATTCTGATGAACACCGAAATGCGTTAATGAAGATCCTAAATGAAGCTCATGTACCAGAAAAGATCACAGTGTGTCATTTGGAAAAGATCACAAACAAAATCTTTGAGGCAAACAGAATAACATTCTTAGATGATGAACTGCCTTTAGAAGGGACAGAGCACAACAGGGCATTATATCTTATAGTGAAGTGTGAGGAATTAGTGGTGACTCGTGTCCTGGTCGATAATAGGTCAAGTGCCAATATTTTTCCTTTATCTATGTAGGGCAAACTAAAGATTGACCACGAAAGAATTCACAAAAATAACATATGTTTGAGAGGATTTGTTGAAGGCGGGAAGAACACTGTCGGAGATATCATATTAGAACTTACCATCGGACCGATGGAATTCAGCATGGAGTTTCAAGTATTGGATGATATTGTGTCATATAATCTCATGTTAGGACGTCTATGGACCCATGCTGCAAAAGTGGTGCCTTCTTCACTCCATCAAATGGTGAAGTTTGAATGGGATCAACAAGAGATAGTAGTGCATGGTGAAGATAATGTTTGCAATACCATCACGCCATTCGAAGAAGTCGAGGGTGACAAAGGTCCTTGGGTATACCAAGTGATGGACACTGTGTCTGTGAATAAGATATCTGAAGGTGAAAGCATCCCAGTACCCAAAGTAACCCCTGAGGCAGTCATGGTTGCTAAGAAAATGTTGATGAACGGGTTCTCTCCAGGAAAAGGTTTAGGAGTTGCTCTGCAAGGAATAATACAACCAGTACATCTTCCGGATAGCACTAATACTTTTGGCTTGGGTTTCAAGCCAACCATCGCTGACATACAAAGAGTCAAAAAATTGAAAAAGAAAGGATAGACCCTCTCCAAAACATTCCTATTCATTCATCAATCCTAGAATACAAAGACGTCCAGGAACGGTCATGCCTGGCCATGTAAAGATAAGGCCAGATAAAGAGTTGTTAGAATGATTTGAGAAGTTGTTCGAAGGCGTGAACATGATAGAGGCAGCTGAGGGTACAAGCAAGATGGACGTTCAGTTTGTTGGACCCCAGATCAGGCTAAATAACTGGGAAGCTACTCCTCTTCCAATCAGAAGGGAGTTGTGGTAGTTAGCTTTAATGTTCCATTCCTAAATCTGCCTTATTTCAAAAATTTTAATCCTATGTTCCGTCTAGTCAGATGTATCCAAACCTTGTTACCTTTCAAAGTTTAATGAAATGCAATTTCTTTCTTCCTCTATTTTTGTAGCCTTATTTTATTTTCTTTCCTTTTCTTGTACAGTCCAGTTTTCGCTGATTTCAATGATATGTCATGCATTAAGGATTCTTGGTCCAATCTTGATAATCAGATAGTTATACAAGAAATTGAACATGATAATGAAGTGGAATATGAGGATGAGGAAGTTTTGGAGGGAAATAGTAAGGATTTGAGCCACTACAAAGAGAAACCCAAACCAAACTTATATGAGGTGGAGTTTGTTAATTTGGGGGATGAGGAGAATATTCAAGAAACAAAGATTAGTATGCACTTGGAAGCCTCACTCAGGGAGGAATTGATCAAGTTATTACATGAGTACAAAGACATATTTGCATGGTCTTACGATGATATGCCAGGGCTTAGTACTGATTTGGTGGTACATAAGTTACCCACTTATCCAAAATGCCAGCGTGTTAAGCAGAAGTTGAAACAGATGTCAGTGTAAAAATAAAAGAAGAAGTCAACAAGAAATTTGAAGCAAAGGTCATACAGGTCACCAAGTACCCCACCTGGTTAGCCAATGTTGTACCTATTCCGAAGAAAGATGGAAAAATCAGAGTGTGCATTGATTATCGAGACCTCAACAAAGCAAGTCTAAAAGATAATTCTCCTTTGCCGAACATCCACATATTAATTTACAATTGTGCCAAACATGAGATTGGTTCTTTTGTGGATTGTTATGCGGGTTAGCATCAGATCTTGATGGACGAAGAAGATGCAAAAAAGACAGCCTTTATCACACCTTGGGGAACATATAAAATTCTAGATTCGGAAGGACCGTTTAGCAAATTTTACGATCTTTGCCAAAATTAATAAGACGTTGATACTTTAGGCACGATTTGTAATAAATATACATTCATAATACAGGTGCACATTTATGTGACCCAAATCCAAATCTCGGCGGAGTTGAAATGTACTAAAGTCACAGGCGTACTGGTACGGTGTGACTTGACATGCATTTTTGCGATGTCGCAATTCTTTATAAAATGACAAAGCGGAACACTAATAAAGCATGAAAAGGAAGCATATGAAAAATCAGATAAAAACAAAGACAACAGTTGAGCGACCGTGCTAGAACCACGGAATTCGGGAATGCCTAACTCCTTCTCCCGGGTTAACAGAATTCCTTATCCGGATTTCTGATTCGCGGACTGTAACATAGTCATAATTTCCTCGGTTCGGGATTAAACCGGTGACTTGGGACACCATTATTTTCCCAAGTGGCGACTCTAAAATTTAATAAATAAATCCCGTTCTGACTGTCCTTTAAGTGGAAAAACTCCTTCCCTTTGGTTATTGTAACCCTTTCTGGGTGTAGTAAAACCAAAACAAGGCATTGTGTGAAAGCATATACGAGAATAGCTCATAAAAAGGAGGTGTGACGTTCCCAAAATATAGAATGAGTTAGCCGATGCTTTAGCCACCTTGTCATCTATGATCTAGCATCCCGACATCAACTTTATTGACGCCATCCAGGTCAAGATCCACAACCAGCCAACTTATTGTGCTCATGTCGAGGAAAACACTGACGGGAAGCCTTGGTTCCATGATATCAGAGAATACTTGACAAAAGGAGAATACCCAGAACTTGCCAATGCTACGAAGAAAAGAACGCTTCGGAGATTGTCCAACAATTTCTTTCACAGTGGAGGAATCCTGTATAGGAGGACTCCAGATCTGGTATTATTAAGATGTGTTGAGGCAAGAGAAGCAACCATATTACTGGAGGAACTACACGCATGGACCTGCGGATCGCACATGAATGGTTTCATTTTGGAAATAAAGATACTCCGACCAGGGTAATTTTGGATGACTATGGAAATAGACTACATCCAGTATGTCCGGAAATGCCACCGTTGTCAAATACATGCAGATGTGATAAAGGTACCTCCAAATGAGCTTACCGCAACAAGCTCACCATGGTCGTTTGCCACTTGGGCAATGAATGTCATTGGACCAATCGAACCTGCCACGTCAAATGGGCACATGTTCATCTTAGTGGCAATTGATTACTTTACTAAATGGGTTGAGGCAGCATCCTACAAGGCAGTCACCAAAAAGGTAGTAGCAGATTTTGTCCGTAATCGAGTGGTTTGCAGGTTCGGGATTCCAGACTCAATCATCACCGACAGTGGTTCTAATCTTAACAGCTACCTGATAAAGGTAATATGTGAAAGATTCAAGATTAAACACAAGAACTCTATGGCTTATAGATCTCAGATGAATGGAGCTGTAGAAGCAGCCAATAAAATTATCAAGAAAATACTAAGTAAGATTATCGAAAAGAATAAGCAGTGGCATGAGAAATTGTCATTCACCTTACTGGGTTATCGTACCACGGTCCGTACATCAATCGGGGCCACTCCCTACATGCTGATTTATGGTACAGAAGCAGTCATCCCCGCCAAGGTAGAGATTCCCTCCCTGAGGGTCATACAAGAAGCAGAGCTAGATGATACAGAGTAGGTCAAAAGTCGCTACGAGCAGCTAGCTCTCATTGACAGAAAGAGAATGAATGCTATCTATTACGGTCAGTTATACCAGAACGGAATGTCCATAGCAGTCAAGCCGAGGAAATTCCCATAAGGACAGTTGGTATTAAATAAAATCTTTCTGCATCGAGATGAAGCCAAAGGCAATTTCTCTCCCATTTGGCAGGGTCCGTACATGGTTCATCGAGTTTTAACTGGAGGAGCCCTTATTCTCGCAGAAATGGACGGAGAAGTTTGGCCAAAGCGTATCAACTCAGACGTAGTGAAAAGGTACTACATTTGATCATATGTTTTTCTTTCATGATGTATTTTGAACTACGCCTGACGTGATTCCCGTTTAAGAGGGGATACGTAGGCAGCCCTATGGATTCGGTCACATTCTAATAAAAATTCCATCTTTCCCCCCGCAATTGGAACTGGGGCAGAATTTTGAGGAGGACCCTCAAAATTCCGAAGTAAGAATTCCAGTCTTTTCATCAGCACCAACCTAGGAAACTGGGGTAGAATTTTGAAGAAAGCCCTCAAAAATTTTGAAATCAATCCGTGTTCAGTCATTTAGTGCAGCCGTTAGCAGCTCTAGACCAGTAAACTGGGGCAGAATTTTGAGGAGTACCCTCAAAATTCCAGAACAAGCAAGGTTGTCATGTCTTGAACCACGTTCAAGTTGTTGGTTCATCCCAAAATAATGCTATTTTCCAAAATTTCACTTGTGAGCACGTGATTTTTGCCCTAAGCAATAAATTCAAAAATTAAAATAAATAATATATTTGGGTGCAATTACATGTTTTGATTGAAATAAGATGCATTCGTGTGATTGAGCAATTAGAGATTAAAATTAGAAAATAAAAAAAATTAGGTTAAATACAAGTATTTTAATTTAAGTAGTTAAAAAAAATTAACAAAAAGGGCTTTAATAACGGAAATTAAGGTAAAATAGTAGAAAATTATCAAAAAATATCAGAAAATTAGAGGACATAGGAAATTGAATAATTGGAAATAATATAAAAATCAAAATGGAAATACAAAAGAAAATACCACAAAAAATAATTAAAAATACAAAGAAAATACAAGAAAAAATAAAAAGAAAGGAAAACTGGACCAAATGATAGCCCAAATGCACTGGCCCAAAGCATTCTCAGAGACCCGGTCCAGATCATTTAAATTGAAATAATCTCAGCCGTTCATAACACTGGATCCAATGGCTAAGGATTTATCCGACATTAATCTATTAATTAAGATTTGGAGTTAATCTGAGCCGTCTGTGTCTTAAAATCCAACGGACAAACGTACATCTCTCATTTAACTCTGAACGACATCATTTGGGGCAAAATAATCCTGACCGTTGATCTTGATTGATCCAACGGCCAAGGACGAGCTCAATGTAACGGGTATTTAAACCCCATCTCTAGAGACGGCCGGCCATTTTCTCAATTCACCTAACCCAGCCGCCCCTTTCTCTTCTTCTTCCCCATCTCTTCTTCTTCTCGAAGCTCACCGGCCATGGAGACTGTCCACTCTCCATGGCAGTCTCCGTCCACTCCCAGTCCCCAAACCCTCCGTCTCTTGCTTTTTTACCACGAACCACCATAAAACCCCCAAGAAACCTCGAAAACTTAGCTTCTTGAAATTCCGGCCATCAGAGTTCTTCTCCGATGACCACAAAACTATGAGACCAGCTCCCAAATTAACACCATAGAGCCACCATCTCCTGATCTACCACCCCACATAAGCCACTTCCCTCGAATCTTACCCCAACTCCTCGAATCTTTGAAAGAAAGTCACCGGAACCCTAACTCCGACGACTCAAACAAACTAACACCAAAAGATCTCACATTTTCACCTCTAACACCCGTATCCAAATAAAAAGACTTCAAATCTGAAGTTTTGGATCTGAAAAGAAGAAAACCAGAAATAAGAAAAAAGAAAAGAAAAACTGGAAAAAATAAAAATAAGAAAAATAAAAGAAATAACGAGAAAAGGGAAGCTCAGGAGACATATCCTGAAAGCTAAGTCCATTTCCCCTTTTTTTATGTTTTCTATGATTTTCTGTCCTTCTTTGTTTGCAGCTTTATCATTCTCATGTTTCTAGTATGATTTCTGTTTAGATTTCTTTTCTATTAGCTGTTAAGCCATTGCATGATAGATTAAGCATATTTTCTTTGAAAAATCCATGTTTACCGATGTATCTCTGTTAAGTCATGTCTTATGTGTTTGCTTCATCTTCATCTTCATGTTTATTATCATGTCTTCTATCTAGATTTTTTTTCTTTAGTCGCATGAATCACTGCATGTTCAGATTAGTCTTTATTTTCTAGAAATCTCTGCTTCTCTGTTTAAACCATGTCTTCTTTTGAAGCTTCTTTTATAAGTTCTACCTGTCTATGCTTAGTCAAGTACGTTTGAGCATGATTAGGGTTTTCAGTAATCTCTTAAACATAAGAAAAGTTCTGACTATGCCTGCTTCGTGTTCAATTGATATACTATGTTTTTGGAATCTAGAATTATAAGTCTTTTGATTGAAATTCAACAATATTCAATCTCTCCTCTGAGTTTTGGTTAAGTGACAAGTAACTCTGATTTCATGGCTATGTATGCAATTTGGTGTGAAAAAGGGTTATGTTTGCAACAATTTTGTGTTAGCTGTTACTATTAATACCTAGTATGCTTAGGTGGAATTGGTTATAGCTGCAATAGTATAGTAACCTGAAAAGTGGTTAATTTTGAAAACATGCTTTAAATAGTTAAAATTGGCTAAAATTGAAAACTACAAAAAAAGGGTCACAAGTGAATTGAATAACAAAGAGTGGTCAGTCTTGCAACTGACCAACTCTAATAATTTTGAAAACACTGGCTAAGTGTTAAATAGGCTAAGTGTGTAATAAAATTGACTTAAGTCTAATAGGCTAGACTTGAAAGATCTCAATTGCTCTGTGCTCACTAGTTGGCTAGACTTGCAAAGTCTTAGCCAGCCTGTGTTCACTGATTGGCCCAAAATTGCAAGGCTAAGTCCAAACTTTGGACTGGCCAAGTCTTAAACAATATAGTTTTGAATAATTAAGCGGGTTTGTCCTGCAAATTAGCTTTAACTTACAGAAAATGAAACAAAAGAGGTTAGAATTGAAATGAATTAAGGTTCATACCTAGCCAAATCTTAAAAGATTCACTAGAAGTGGCCAGGAAATAAATAATAGCTAGGAATACTATAACCCTAACCTGGATAGGTCGGGTAAATAGTGAATGCCCTTAAGGGCATATAGGGAATAGAAAATGGCAAAGTTATGGATTTAATAGAGCCTATAGGGACATTAAAGATATTTAGTCCTATGATTTCTGCAATATTGCACAAAATTAAGGGCACATTAGTCCTAAATAAAAGGTAACTTAGTAAATAACTCTAACAAGTAGGGGCACACTAGTAAAAGCCCCAAAAAGGAATCAAAATAGAACCTCCAGCACATGCTGGAAGGCATTTCATAACAGAAAAATGGGACTAAAATGTAATAATTGGTAAAAAAGGAGGGGAGGGAACTAGAATTATTTTCTAGCTTTTCCCCCCAATATTTTCACCATCTCTCACCTATAAATACATCCCATTTGAGCCTGTTTAAGGGCTGGATTTTGGGAGATCAAAATTTTAAAATATTTCATACATAGTAGCTGCCTGGGTTTTCTAATTAAAGCTTATACTTAGAGCTGTGTGGATTTCCTGTTTTTCTATTGGGTCTCTATTGCTTGGTTCGTTGGTATTTGCTTGGCTACTGTGTTGAGATTCAATTGCCTCCGGGGATTCACTCCATCTACTGTTGCATTACCTGTGTTGATCTTACTGTTGTACATGTTCCTTCCCTTAGAACTCATTGGATTTCGTTTGCTGAATCAGGTACACGGCTTGAACCATGTAATTGCAAATTGGAATTGAAGTTTGAAGAAATAAACGAATTTATTTGCTACAAGTTATGTTAATGTTTTCTGATTTGGATTTTCGTAGTTGGATTATGACTTAGCTAGAATTGTAATTCGTATAGGAAGTATTGTATAATTAACTCGTGTGAGATACAGATGAACTGAAAAACAATGTAATAGTGTAGTAGGTAGCTTAGTTCATGTAGTAATCACCTAGTTAGTTAGAATAGGTTAATAATTAAATTTGGTGCAAAGTAAATCTGCAAACGAGTAGATAACTAACAATATTAACATGCAGTAGCAATCTTAATTCGGTAATACTTAGTTCAATCTCAACACTACGTTTTAATGATATTCTAGTATAAAGTCACATATCACATAGTAAATATAGTTTAAGCTTTAACCATTCAGTTAGTTTTCTTTCTGAAATTTGCAAATAATTGAGTTTAGCATGTTATTAAATAATAATATTGATTAGTTTATATACTAAATAATTGGATTCAGTAGTTTAAATAGTTGTTAAATATGAAAACTAAAACAGATGGTTAATTAGATTTGTTTCATACTGATCATTTAAAGTCTGAAGTTTATTATTGTAATTTTGTATTTCTTTTCTGCTTATTGAATAAAATAGTTTTAATTCCTATTTACTTCTGAATATCGATCCTTTGTTCACACAATGATTTCTGATTTTTATTACTCTCTTCTAATTAAGTTTGATCTGGGCCTAACATGTTACGAAGGCCCAGAGACATGTAAATATAACGTTGGGATTCTGCTGAACGCGTCTCGGCAAGTTCCTGGGTTTTCAATACCCAGGAATGTAAGTTGATATGTGTCAAGCCCAATGTCTAGACCTGTGTAAATAGAAATAAGGCCTAGACTTAAAATTCTAAACACAATGAACTAAAGAAAAACCAAAAATAGAAAACTTAGTATACATATTAGGACCAGACAATAAAACTATAAATGGGACGTGCCTCGCATTGAAAACAAAACAGCGGGCCCCCATATAAATAATTGATGATATATAATAGATTCGGGAAGGTTGATAGCAAATTCCACAACCTTTCCCAAAGATTAAAAGTCGTTAGACGATTACTAGGCACGATTTAATAGATATACCTTCCTTAATATGACTGCGCACTTGGTGCGACTCAAATCATGAATCCCGGCAAAGCCGAAATGTATTAAAGGTCACAGGCGTACTGGTTGCGGTGTGACTTGAAATATGCTTTCGCAACGTCGAAAGTCGTAAAAAATATTAAAGCTTGAAACATGTACACATTGTAAAAGGCATATAATAAGTCATATAAAATCGAGAACGACAGTTGAGCGACCGTGCTAAAACCACGGAATCCGGGAGTGCCTAACACCTTCTCCCGGGTTAACAGAATTCCTTATCCAGGTTTCTAGTTTCGCGGACTGTAATACAGAGTCAATTTCCTCGGATTCGAGAATAACCGGTGACTTGGGACACCATTATCTTTCCAAGTGGCGACTCTGAAAATTAAACAAAATCCCGGACCGATTGTCCTTTATTTGGAAAAACCCCTTCCTCTTCGTTATTATGTCCTTCCCGGGTATTTTAACATTGAGGTATACTCTATTCTCTTAATCGGGAACTTTCAAAAGGGGGTAGTAAAAAGGGAGGTGTGACAGCTCTGGTGACTCTGCTGGGGAACAAGAAACCCAGAACTTCGGTTAAAGGGTTTAAGAATTCGAGCTCGTTAGAAATTTCGTTTTCGATATTATTTTACTTTGTTATATGCTTTGAACAACATGCTACGTGTTTCACCGCTTTGATATTATATGGATTGTATATATAAAATTGTGCCGAAAACCCTTCTCTTCTTCACCTCCGGGGATGTGCTTACTGGTTGAGACTCCCCTTTCTGTTAAGTCATACTCAAAATAAGAAACAAAGGCTGGATAAGTTACAAAGCCGATTGACCCCGCGGGTCACCGGTACGTAGCCCCCTCCTCGATCCGAGTTGTCCACTCGGGTACACGGTCTAGCATTCTATGAAAACCATAAGACATTGAACATAGGTCTAAGATGATTATTTGCATCATAACTGACTTAGGGGACTCAACACAGGGGTTGGGTCCGTCTAGGACAGGTGACCTGGTAATTAAAGATCGAGCATACTATATGTTGCATTTTTAATTGTCTTTGATCATGCGGACCAGAAAAATTCCCGAGAAACGGAAAAGGAATATTTGAGATATGAAAAAAAGGAGAAATATTGATAAAAGAGTTGTTAAAAATAGGAAATAGCTTTGTTGTTAAAATAATTGGTCAATTAATCTAACCGAACTACGCAGGTTTGATTCTCGCCATTAGATGGGATACGTAGGCAACCCTTGAACGGGTCCAACCATCCTTTTGGAAAATGACCAAAAAATATTTTAGTTTAAAAAATAATCGAGGTGATCGCTCTTTTTGGAAATAGCTGAATGTTCCGAAAGGACGCCGGAAGGCTGTTTTGGCAAAAATGGCCACTTCGAAAGTCATGTCTTTTCCCTTTTCAAAATAAAAACCCGAAAAATGAAAATTTTCCTTGAAAAATATTCTTCCTTTTCTAAATAAAATTGCCTTTAATAAATGTGCAGGATGAGCACGATACAGAATGAACCCTTCACTTTAATGAATATAATCCCTTTAGAGCTAAGATTATGGTGGAACGACATGGTACAAGAAGGATACAATTGAGTCAAATGTTATCTGAAGGACCTTACGGGATTAATGGACATAATTCCCCGAGGTGATATAATCCGAGCACTTGTTACATGCAGGGATCCTGCGCACAACGTTCTGCATTTTTCGGACATTGAACTCACTCCCACTCTTGAAGAAGTTGCTTACTATATAGGGAAAAACGAGGTCCCCTTAAAAGAGAAATACCCGGTGGCTCCAAGAGCGATAAAGGTGCACCGCTTCCTAGATTCTTTGAAGATTGCTCGGAACGTCAACAACGAGGATTTGGTTAATGGGTATTGCTCCTTAAACTTCATCTACAATAGATATGGACATGTCGGGGGTTTCAATGACCCCACGAACAAACTCTGTAGTAAGTCCAACCGAGCCAAATGGGAGGAACATCGACGATTCGCCTTTCTGGTGGCGTTTCTCAGGATAATCATATTTCCAAGAAAGGATGGGCACATTGATACAAGAGTCACCGGGGTGGCCAGCACTTTGATTGCACAAAATAATTACACTTTGGCCCCAACGATCATAGCCGATATCTACCGTGCCTTGACAATATGTAAATCAGGGTACAACTTCTTTGAGGGATGTAACTTGATTGTGCAAATCGGGTTGATAGAACATCTATGCCATCATCCTTCATTCTCAAGCTATGGGCCGACTGAAAGAACGTGCCTCGAAGAATTCTATATGAGAACAAAAGAAGTTTAGCTTCCACAGGGAGCTAAAAGTTGTATTTCATATGTACGATTGTTGACCGATAGCCAAATCGATTGGGCATACAGATGGTTGCCCCTCGATGAGGTGATTTACATGCCGACGGAAGGGTCACATCTCTTGGTCATGGGTTTAAAAAGTATCCATCCTTATGCCCCGTACAGGGTCCTACGACAGCTTGGAAGATATCAAGTTATACCAAAGGATGGGGACCTCAGTTTGCAAGCAATAGAGATTAGTCCGGATGGGCAATTCCCGGAAGCAAAGGTCCGACAGATTTGGAATGAGTGTCAAAATTTGAAGACAGAACTTGTGTGGAAAACAGAGCTCAGGGAGAAGTATCGCTAGGGTACACCGCATGGTATCGATGAGGTACTGGGCATGATAGACCATTGAAAAGACCTCACGTTCAAGATTTGGCCGAGCAGTCTAAGGAATACGCAAATTGGGTGGCCAAAGAAAATGTGTATAAGGCCAAGATCAGCTTGCTAGAAAAACAGTTGCAAGATCTCCAATTCGAGAGCAGTTTACAGGCAGCATCTGACGAAGGAGTAAAGAAGCAGCTGAAAAAGGAGAATGAAATTCTAAAGGATCAAATTGTAAAAATGAAAATTGCATCTGAGACCCCAGTCGCTTAGCCCGACATGAGAAGCTAATTGAAAACCTTCGGCGCAAAGTGAATGACTACAGCTTCGATCTTGACAAAGCAGAAAAGGAGTTAGTCAGGGAGGGATGCCGAGGAAAGAGCTAGAATGGTTAAGCAACTACAAGATAGAAATGAAGTTGAGGTAGCTTGATTGAGAATAATCGAAGAGTTTGAAGAAGAAAGAGAGAATTGTTACACGACTATGGCTTGATTAGAGTTTGAAGAAAAGATCACCAAAAAATTTTTGAGTCGAACAAGATAACATTCTCGGATAATGAATTGCCTGTTGAAGGGAGAACACAACAAGGCACTCTGTCTCACCGTCAAAAGTGAAGAATCAGTGGTTACTCGGGTTTTAATAGACAACAGGTCAAGTGCAAATATTTGTCCACTTTCGACTCACGGAAAATTGAAGATTAATCCTGACAAAATGCGTCGAAATAGTGTGAGTGTTCGTGGGTTTGACGGAGGAAGCAAAAATATCTTGGGAGATATTGTGTTGGAGGTCACCATTGGGCCGGTAGACTTTACAATGGAATTTCAGGTGTTGGACGTCACTGTGTCTTATAATCTATTGTTGGGACAACCATGGATCCATGCGGCCAAAGTCGTACCATCTTCCCTACACCAAATGGTAAAGTTTGAATGGGAACAGCAGGAAATTATGGTGCATGGAGAGGAAGACGCTTGTAATACTATAATGCCTTTTGAGGAAGTCGAGGGGGACAAAGGCCCATGGGTGTATCAGGTGACGGACAGTGTGATAGTTAACAAGGTAGCAGAAGGAGACAACTTGCCAATTCTTACAGTGGCATCTACCGCAGTAATGGTAGCCAAAGAGATGATCAGAAATGGGTTCACGCTCGGAAAAGGTTTGGGGATAGCTTTACAGGGAATAACACAACCTGTCCATCTACCGGGAAACAATGATACCTTTGGCTTGGGCTTTGAACATACCTACACCGACATCCAGAAAGCCAAAAGAACCAAGAAGAAAAGTTGGACCCTCCCGAAACCAGTCCCAAAATTATCTGACACCTTCACTAAGCCTGGTACACAACGACATGTGAGGGCTGCTGCGTCAAGATATGCTGAGATAAGGCCAGATGCGGAACTCCTCGCGAGGTTTGAAATGTTATTTGGAGATGTAAACATGTTGGAGATGGGCGAGGGGACCAGTAAGATGGATATCCAGTTCGTGGGGCCCAGTGTCACACTCAATAATTGGGAAGCCACTCCTTTCCCAATCAGGAGGGAGTCTTGGTAGTTAGCTTTTAAAAATATATCATCCTTTCCCAAAGGCAATTTTATTTCTGTAATTCCCACACCCCACTGAAATCAAATGTATCCAACCTCTGTCATCTTTTTGAAAAATATCAATGAAATACAATTTCTTCTTTTTTCTTCATTTTTGCCTTATTTCTATTATTTTTTCTTTCTTCCTTTTGTACAGTTCAATATGCGCTGACTCTGATGATATGTCATGCATGAAGGATTCCCGGGCCAGTTTTGACAATCGAATTATTATACAAGAAATTGAAAATGAGAGTGAAATAGAATATGAACATGAGGAAATACTTGAGGAAATAAGTAAGGACTTGAATCAATATGAGGAAAAACCCAAACCGAACTTAAGTGAGACAGAATCTATTAATTTGGGGAATGAGGATAATGTCCGAGAGACAAAATCAGTTTACACCTAGAATCTTCCCTCAGAGAAGAGCTAATAAAGTTGTTGCATGAATACAAGGATATCTTTGCCTGGTCCTATGATGACATGCCCCGACTTAGCACTGATTTGGTGGTACACAAGTTGCCTATTTATCCTGAATGCCGGCCGGTAAAATAAAAGTTGAGAAAGTTCAAAACGGACATCGGCGTGAAGATAAAAGAAGAGGTGAACAAGCAGTTTCAGGTGAAGGTCATACGAGTTACCAAATACCCCACCTGGTTAGCAAATGTTGTGCCAGTTCTGAAAAAAGACGGAAAAACCAGGGTTTTTGTTGATTACAGAGACCTCCACAAGGCCAGTCCAAAGGATGACTTTCCATTGCCCAATATCCACATATTAATCGATAATTGCGCCAAGCATGAAATTGGCTCTTTTGTAGATTGCTATGCAGGTTATCACCAGATCCTAATGGACGAAGAAGATGCGGAGAAAACAGCTTTTATCACGCCTTGGGGAACATACTGCTATAGAGTGATGTAGTTTGGGTTAAAGAATGCCGGAGAGACTTATATGAGGGCAATGACCACAATGTTTCACGATATGATGCATCGAGAAATTGAAGTGTATGTGGACGACATCATCATAAAGTCCAAGAAGCAACATGATCATGTCAAGGACTTGAGGAAGTTTTTCCAATGACTCCGAAGGTATAATCTTAAACTCAATCCTGCGAAATGCGCTTTTGCAGTACCTTCAGGGAAGCTATTGGGATTTATAGTAAGTCGGCGAGGCATTGAACTAGATCCATCAAAGATAAAAGCCATCCAGAGTTTGCCTCCGCTGAAGAACAAGAAGGAAGTAATGAGCTTACTAGGCAGGCTGAATTATATTAGCCGGTTCATCGCTCAGTTGACATCAACGTGTGAGCCTATCTTCAAGTTGTTAAAGAGGGATGCAGCAGTGAAATGGACCGATGAATGTCAGGAAGCCTTCGATAAAATCAAAGAATATTTGGCAAATCCTCTAGTGTTAGTTCCTCCGCAGCCGGGAAGACCTTTGATCTTATATTTGACAGTGCTTGATAACTCCTTCGGCTGTGTACTAGGGCAGAACGATGAGACTGGCAAGAAAGAGCAAGCTATATATTACCTTTAGTAAGAAATTCATATCTTACGAGGTAAAATATACTCAGTTAGAGAGAACATGCTGTGCATTAACCTGGGTGGCTCAGAAAATGAAGCATTATTTGTGAGCATACACTACATATTTGATATCACGGTTAGATCCTCTAAAGTATATATTCCAGAAGCCCATGCCTACGGGGAGACTTGCAAAATGGTAGATTCTACTCACAGAATTTGACATCATTTATGTAACACGTACGACAATGAAGGCACAAGTAGTTTCAGATCACTTAGCAGAAAATCTAGTGGATGATGAATATGAGCCACTAAAGACATATTTTCCGGATGAGGAGCCGATGAATGTTGAAGAAATGGAACAGAATAATAAGCCAGGTTGGAAGATGTACTTCGACAGAGTCGTCAACAATAAAGGAGTTGGGATTGGAGCAGTACTTATTTCAGAAACGGGTCAACATTATCCCGTTACCGCCCAGCTTTGATTTTTCTGTACCAACAATATGGCCGAATATGAGGCGTGTATATTGGGATTAAGGATGGTAATAGATATGGGTGTTTAAGAGATTTTGGTCATGGGTGACTCGGAGCTCTTGATACATCAAATTCAGGAAGAATGGGAGACAAAAGATTTGAAATTGATACCTTATCGGCATTGTCTACATGAACTGTCCCAAAGATTCCAATCCATAGAGTTCAAACATATCCCAGGAATGCACAATGAAGTGGTAGATGCTCTGGCCACACTATCCTCTATGTTACATCATCCGGATAAAGCCTATATAGACCCACTTCAAATACAGGTTTATGATCAGAATGCTTACTGTTTTGCTGTGGAAGGAGAGTTGGATGGGAAACCGTGGTATCACGATATCAAGGAATACTTGAAGACAGGAAAGTACCCAGAACAAGCCACCGGAGATCAGAAGAGAGTTGTAACATGCTTAGCGAATGGCTTTTTCCTCAGTGGAGGAACTATATATAAAAGAACACCAGACTTGGGCTTGCTGAGATGTGTGGATGCGCAACAAGCAGATATGATTATGACTGAGGTGCACGCTGAAGCTTGCGGACCTCATATGAGCAGGTATATCTTAGCAAAGAAGATTTTGAGAGCAGGATATTATTGGCTCACCATAGAGCGAGACTGTATCAGGTATGTGAAGAAATGCCACCAATGCCAAGTACATGGAGATTTAATTCATTCTCCACCTTATGAATTGCATACGATGTCTGCACCTTGGCCATTTGTCGCCTGGGGCATGGATGTTATCGGACCAATAGAGCCTGCAGCTTCTAATGGACATAGATTTATCTTGGTCGCGATTGACTACTTTACTAAGTGGGTGGAGGCAAAGACATTCAAGACGGTGACGAAGAAAGCCGTGGTGGATTTCGTGCACGAAAATATTATAATGCGCTTTTGCAGTACTTTCAGGGAAGCTATTGGGATTTATAGTAAGTCGGCGAGGCATTGAACTAGATCCATCAAAGATAAAAGCCATCCAGAGTTTGCCTCCGCTGAAGAACAAGAAGGAAGTAATGAGCTTACTAGGCAGGCTGAATTATATTAGCCGGTTCATCGCTCAGTTGACATCAACGTGTGAGCCTATCTTCAAGTTGTTAAAGAGGGATGCAGCAGTGAAATGGACCGATGAATGTCAGGAAGCCTTCGATAAAATCAAAGAATATTTGGCAAATCCTCTAGTGTTAGTTCCTCCGCAGCCGGGAAGACCTTTGATCTTATATTTGACAGTGCTTGATAACTCCTTCGGCTGTGTACTAGGGCAGAACGATGAGACTGGCAAGAAAGAGCAAGCTATATATTACCTTAGTAAGAAATTCATATCTTACGAGGTAAAATATACTCAGTTAGAGAGAACATGTTGTGCATTAACCTGGGTGGCTCAGAAAATGAAGCATTATTTGTGAGCATACACTACATATTTGATATCACGGTTAGATCCTCTAAAGTATATATTCCAGAAGCCCATGCCTACGGGGAGACTTGTAAAATGGTAGATTCTACTCACAGAATTTGACATCATTTATGTAACACGTACGACAATGAAGGCACAAGTAGTTTCAGATCACTTAGCAGAAAATCTAGTGGATGATGAATATGAGCCACTAAAGACATATTTTCCGGATGAGGAGCCGATGAATGTTGAAGAAATGGAACAGAATAATAAGCCAGGTTGGAAGATGTACTTCGACAGAGTCGTCAACAATAAAGGAGTTGGGATTGGAGCAGTACTTATTTCAGAAACGGGTCAACATTATCCCGTTACCGCCCAACTTCGATTTTTCTGTACCAACAATATGGCCGAATATGAGGCGTGTATATTGGGATTAAGGATGGCAATAGATATGGGTGTTTAAGAGATTTTGGTCATGGGTGACTCGGAGCTCTTGATACATCAAATTCAGGAAGAATGGGAGACAAAAGATTTGAAATTGATACCTTATCGGCATTGTCTACATGAACTGTCCCAAAGATTCCAATCCATAGAGTTCAAACATATCCCAAGAATGCACAATGAAGTGGCAGATGCTCTGGCCACACTATCCTCTATGTTACATCATCCGGATAAAGCCTATATAGACCCACTTCAAATACAGGTTTATGATCAGAATGCTTACTGTTTTGCTGTGGAAGGAGAGTTGGATGGGAAACCGTGGTATCACGATATCAAGGAATACTTGAAGACAGGAAAGTACCCAGAACAAGCCACCGGAGATCAGAAGAGAGTTGTAACATGCTTAGTGAATGGCTTTTTCCTCAGTGGAGGAACTATATATAAAAGAACACCAGACTTGGGCTTGCTGAGATGTGTGGATGCACAACAAGCAGATATGATTATGACTGAGGTGCACGCTGAAGCTTGCGGACCTCATATGAGCAGGTATATCTTAGCAAAGAAGATTTTGAGAGCAGGATATTATTGGCTCACTATAGAGCGAGACTGTATCAGGTATGTGAAGAAATGCCACCAATGCCAAGTACATGGAGATTTAATTCATTCTCCACCTTATGAGTTGCATACGATGTCTGCACCTTGGCCATTTGTCGCCTGGGGCATGGATGTTATCGGACCAATAGAGCCTGCAGCTTCTAATGGACATAGATTTATCTTGGTCGCGATTGACTACTTTACTAAGTGGGTGGAGGCAAAGACATTCAAGACGGTGACGAAGAAAGCCGTGGTGGATTTCGTGCACGAAAATATTATATGCCGATTTTGAATTCCTAAAGTAATTATCACAGACAACGGGGCAAATCTGAACAGTCACCTCATGGCGGAAGCAGTCAAAGATTTAAGATCCTACATTGTAACTCTACACCTTACAAGCCAAAGGCAAATGGAGTAGTAGAGGCTGCAAATAAGAATATAAAGAAGATCCTTAGGAAAATGGTGGAAGAGTCTAAACAATGGCATGAGAAGCTGCCTTTCACTCTTATGGGTTATAGCACAACAATGCATACTTCTATCGGTGCCACACCCTATTCATTGGTGTATGGAACATAGGCTGTTATACCCGTAGAAATCGAGATACCGTCACTTCGAATCATAGCTGAAGCTGAGATCGATGACGATGAATGGGTAAAAGCCCGATTGGAACAACTAAATTTGATCGATGAGAAGAGGTTGGCAGCAGTTTGCCATGGGCAATTATATCAACAAAGAATGGCCAGAGCATATAATAAGAAGGTGCGTTCTCGGAAGTTTGACGTTGGACAACTAGTATTGAGGCGTATCTTACCACATTGGGCTGAAGCAAAAGGCAAATTCGCACCAAACTGCCAAGGGCCGTTCATGGTATCACGGGTATTGTCTAATGGGGCACTATATCTAACAGATGTTGAAGGGAAATGCGTAGAGACCGCTATCAATTCAGATGCAGTCAAAAGATACTATGTATGATTCCTTTTCATTTGTATTTGTATAATTGTATTCGTTGTGATTTTGGAATTGAAATGATGAAGGCATTTTATTCTCTATCCAAACACTTTATCCATTGACATCCCCTTTGAGCCGTTTTCGATCTATTCTTTCATACCCCTCTCTCGGAATCGCTTATGATACAGAAGAAAGGTAGAAAATGAAAAATGAGAATGAAAAAAAAATGCAAACAAAAGAAAAAACAAATAAATCGGGAAAAAGTCAAACGAAACCATGAATTAATGGCGTAGTCTGAACTACGACTGACTTGATCCCGAAAGGGTACGTAGGCAGCCTCACCGAGGTTCAATCACAATAAAGGAAAAATCAACAAATCCCCCACATATTGAAACTGGGGCAGAAGTTATGTTTTATAATTCCGAGAGTTGTAAATATTTTTAAACCCTCGTAAATTTTTTAGCCTTTATATCCTTTTTTTTAACCCATCTAAAAGCCACGTTACGGTCCAATGAAAGACCTTCTAATCAATTTCAAGAAAATAACAAATGCAATGAGAATAAAGGAAGAACTGAGCATGGACAACACCAGTGTTTCAGAAAAACAAAAGACAAAAGAAAATATATATAAAAATAAAAAAAATGAAAAAATGAGAGAGTCTCATCGGTGAAAAACTTAATCGGCACCGCGAGGCGACTGTGAGGCTGAGAGAAATAAAATGAGAGAGTCTTATCAGTGAAAACCTTTATCGGCACTGTAAGGCGACTGCGAGAATGTGAGAAAATAAATGAGAGAGTCTTGTTGGTGAAAACCTTTTACGGCACCATAAGGCGATTGTGAGGATTGTTTTGGAAAAAGAGAAAAGCAACAAAAAAATAAGATCGGGTTGGGTTGCAAGAAAGTTGGGGTTGAAATAACGGCAATTTGATTTAACGGACTAGGTCGAAGTTTAAATACATGGCATGGTCAAAGGAATCAGGCAACGTACCCAGATAAGTTCTACCACTCCTGCAAATCACCTTTACCCCTATTGAATTTCATTTGTTTCTGCATTTCATTGATTATCCATTGAAAGCTAACTACCAGCTTCTGATGATAAGAGCTGAAATAACACTGGAAAAGAAAAGAAGGTTGAAAAGAAATAAAGAAGGATGGCGATCAGAGCTGATAGAAAAGAAAACAAAAAAGTGAAAAGCAAGAGAAAATACAAAAAGTGTTTACTGAAAGATTGCATAGCAGAAGAAAAGCAAAACGAAGAAGGCAATAAAAAGGCAGGAGCAGCGGATGCCAGTTGCCAGCAGTTTATAACTAATAAGATTTGTTTTATAATTCAGATAGGAAAAGTTGTCACTAATCACTTTAAAGTGAATGTGACCAATGTGAAAAGAGAGAAAACACTAAAAAGAAAGTTCAGCAATAAATGGAGGAATCCATGGATGGAGAAACCACACAATCGAGAAAATACCAAAAACAACCGAAAGGTATCATCTTTAAATTCGCACTCCAGTTATCAAACTGAGGGAATATTTTTCTGCATTCGTATTTCATGCATCAGGCGCCCACCTGGATAACAAGGGAATACTTTTCTGCATTCGCAATTCATGCATCAGGCGCCCCACCTGGATAACAAGGGAATACTTTTCTGCATTTGCATTTCATGTATCAGGCGCCCACCTGGATAACAAGGGAATACTTTTCTGCATTTGCATTTCATGCACCATGCGCCCACCGGGATAACAAGGGAATACATTTCTGCAATTTTTAATTTCTGTTCAGGCGCTCACCTGTATAACAAGGGAATACATTTACGCAATTTTTAATTTTTGTTCAGGCACCCACCTGTATAACAAGGGAATACATTTCTGCAATTTTAATTTCTATTCAGGCGCCCACCTGTATAAAAAGGGAATACATTTCTGCAATTTTTAATTTCTGTTCAGTCGCCCACCTGTATAATAAGGGAATACATTTCTGCAATTTTTAATTTCTGCAATTTTGGTTTGTGTTAGCTAACATGAGTAACACTGTAACACGAAGAGCCCACACTGGGGCAGAAAAAAAGTTTTGTTGTTTTGTTTTGTTTTGAGCATGTATTAATTTGAAGGCGAGAAGTATCATCGAAAATCACAAAAAGAAAGGAAGCAAGAAAAAGAGAAATCAACAAAAAGAAAGACAGCCGCACAGAAAATCAAGGAAAAAGAGACGAAGAAGAATTAAGAGACAGGAAGTTAGATAGGAACAATTGTAACTCGTAGAATTATAGCTTAGAATAGTTTTTTTATTTTTACATTGTATCCCTTTGTGTAATAAGGAGTAGGTCAGTAAGTCATAACAATGTCAATGCAACAGTAACGTCTGGTACTTTTAAAATTACCAGACCTTCCCGAACTACACTAACCTGATTCCTGTTTAGCCCAGTATATGTAAGCAACATTTGAGGCAGGGTGCGGTCAAAAAGGTTTTTCAAAAAATGCTTCTCACAGAATATGCCAGTGGGCAAAAATCTCTCATCACTGTTCACTTGTCTTTGCACTGAAACTCTTCGTGTTCCCGAGCAAAGAGGGGCAACTGTGAGCACGTGATTTTTGCCCTAAGCAATAAATTCCAAAATTAAAATAAACAATATTTTTGGGTGCAATTACATGTTTTGATTGAAATAAGATGCATTCGTGTGATTGAGCAATTAGAGATTGAAATTAGAAAATCAAAAAAAAAATTAGGTTAAATACAAGTATTTTAATTTAAGTAGTTAAAAGAGAAAATTAACAAAAGGGCTTTAATAACGGAAATTAAGGAAAAATAGTAGAAAATTATCAAAAAATATCAGAAAATTAGAGGAAATAGGAAATTGAATAATTGGAAATAATATAAAAAGATAAATGGAAATAAAAAATAAAATACCATAAAAAATAATTAAAAATACAAAGAAAATACAAGGAAAAATACAAAGAAAGGAAAACTGGGCCAAATGATAGCCCAAATGCACTGGCCCAAAGCATTCTCAGAGACCCGATCCAAATCATTTAAATCGAAATAATCTCAGTCGTTCATAACACTGGATCCAACGGCTGAGGATTTATCCAAAATTAATCTATTAATTAAGATTTGGAGTTAATCTAAGCCGTCCGTGTCTTAAAATCCAACGGACAAACGTACATCTCTCATTTAACTCTAAACGACATCGTTTGGGGCAAAATAATCCTAACCGTTAATCTTTATTGATCCAACGGCCAAGGACGGGCTCAATGTAATTTAAACCCCATCTCTAGAGACGGCCGACCATTTTCTCAATTCACCTAACCCTAGCCGCCCCTTTCTCTTCTTCTTCTCCTTCTCTTCTTCTTCCCGAAGCTCACCGGCCATGGAGACTGTCCACTCTCCACGATAGTTTCTTGCCACTCCCAGTCCCCAAACCCTCCGTCTCTTGCTTGTTTACCACGAACCAGCATAAAAACCCCAAGAAACCTCGAAAACTTAGCTTCTTGAAATTCCGGCCAACGGAGTTCTTCTCCGGTGACCACAAAACTATGAGACCAGCTCCCAAATTAACACCATAGAGCCACCATCTCCTGATCTACCACCCCACATAAGCCATTTCCCTCGAATCTCGCCCCAACTCCTCGAATCTTTGAAAGAAAGTCACCGGAACCCTAACTCCGGCGACTCAAACAAACCAACACCAAAAGATCTCACCTTTTCACCTCTAACACCCGTCTCCAAATAAAAAGACTTCAAATCTGATGTTTTGGATCTGAAAAGAAGAAAACCAGAAATAAGAAAAAAGAAAAAAATAACTGGAAAAAATAAAAAGAAGAAAAAGAAAAGAAATAACGAGAAAAGGGAAGCTGAGGAGACATATCCTAAAAGCTAAGTCCATTTCCCCATTTTTTTATGTTTTCTATGATTTTCTGTTCTTCTTTGTTTGCTGCTTTATCATTCTCATGTTTCTAGTATGATTTCTGTTTAGATTTCTTTTCTATTAGCTGTTAAGCCATTGCATGATAGATTAAGCATATTTTCTTTGAAAAATCCATGTTTACCGATGTATCTCTGTTAAGTCATGTCTTCTGTGTTTGCTTCTTCTTCATCTTCATGTTTATTATCATGTCTTCTATCTAGATTTTTTTTCTTTAGTCGCATGAATCACTGCATGTTCAGATTAGTCTTTATTTTCTAGAAATCTCTGCTTCTCTGTTTAAACCATGTCTTCTTTTGAAGCTTCTTTTATAAGTTCTACCTGTCTATGCTTAGTCAAGTACGTTTGAGCATGATTAGGGTTTTCAGTAGTCTCTTAAACATAAGAAAAGTTCTGACTATGCCTTCTTCATGTTCAATTTATATACTATGTTTTTGGAATCTGGAATTATAAGTCTTTTAATTAAAATTCAACAATATTCAATCTCTCATCTGAGTTTTGGTTAAATGACAAGTAACTCTGATTTCATGGCTATGTATGCAATTTGGTGCGAAAAGGGTTATGTTTGTAACAATTTTGTGTTAGCTGATTACTGTTAATACCTAGTATGCTTAGGTGGAATTGGTTATAGCGGCAATAGTGTAATAACCTGAAAAGTGGTTAATTTTGAAAACATGCTTTAAATAGTTAAAATTGGCTAAAATTGAAAACTACAAAAAAAGGGTCACAAGTGAACTGAATAATAAAGAGTGGTGAGTCTTGCAACTGACCAACTCTAATAATTTTGAAAACACTGGCTAAGTGTTAAATAGGCTAAGTGTGTAATAAAATTGACTTAAGTCTAATAGGCTAGACTTGAAAGATCTCAATTGGCCTGTGTTCACTAGTTGGCTAGACTTGCAAAGTCTTAGCCAGCTTGTGTTCACTGATTGGCCCAAAATTGCAAGGCTAAGTCCAAACTTTGGACTGGCCAAGTCTTAAACAATATAGTTTTGAATAATTAAGCATGTTAGTCCTGCAAATTAGCTTTAAATTACAGAAAATGAAACAAAAGAGGTTAGAATTGAAATGAATTAAGGTTCAGACCTGGCCAAATCTTAAAAGATTCACTAGAAGTGGCCAGGAATTAAATAATAGCTAGGAATACTATAACCCTAACATGGATAGGTCCGGTAAATAGTGAATGCCCAAGGGCATATAGGGAATAGAAAATGGCAAAGTTCTGGATTTAATAGAGCCTATAGGGACATTAAAGACATTTAGGCCTATGATTTCTGTAATATTGCACAAAATTAAGGGCACATTGGTCCTAAATAAAAGGTAACTTAGTAAATAACTCTAACAAGTAGGGGTACACTAGTAAAAGCCCCAAAAAGGAATCAAATAGAACCTTCCAGCACATGCTAGAAGGCATTTCATAACAGAAAATGGGACTAAAATGTAATAATTGGTAAAAAAGGAGGGGAGGGAACTAGGATTTTTTTCTAGCTTTCCCCCCCAATATTTTCACCATCTCTCACCTATAAATACATCCCATTTGAGCCTGTTTAAGGGCTGGATTTTGGGAGATCAAAATTTCAAAAAATTTCATACATAGTAGCTGCCTGGGCTTTCTAATTAAAGCTTATACTTAGAGATGTGTGGATTTCGTGTTTTCCATTGGGTCTCTATTGCTTGGTTCGTTGGTATTTGCTTGGCTGCTGTGTTGAGATTCAATTGCCTCCTGGGATTCACTCCGTCTACTGTTGCATTACCTGTGTTGATCTTAACTGATGTGCCTGTTCCTTCCCTTAGAACTCATTGGATTTCTTTTGCTGAATCAGGTACACGGCTTGAACCATGTAATTGCAAATTGGAATTGAAGTTTGAAGAAATAAACGAATTTATTTGCTACAAGTTATGTTAATGTTTTCTGATTTGGATTTTCGTAGTTGGATTATGACTTAGCTAGAATTGTAATTCGTATAGGAAGTATTGTATAATTAACTCGTGTGAGATACAGATGAAGTGAAAAACAATGTAATAGTGTAGTAAGTAGCTTAGTTCATGTAGTAATCACCTAGTTAATTAGAATAGGTTAATATTAAATCTGGTACAAAGTAAATCTGCAAATGAGTAGATAACTAACAATATTAACATGCAGTAGCAAGCTTAATTCGGTAATACTTAGTTCAATCTGAACACTGTTAGTAATAAATGAACACTGCATTTTAATGATATTCTAGTATAAAGTCACATATCACAAAGTAAATATAGTTTAAGGTTTAACCATTCAGTTAGTTTTCTTTCTCAAATTTGCAAATAATTGAGTTTAGCATGTTATTAAACAATAATACTTATTAGTTTAGATACTAAATAATTGGATTGAGTAGTTTAAATAGTTGTTAAATATGAAAACTAAAACATATGGTTAATTAGATTTGTTTCACCCTGATCATTTAAAGTCTGAAGTATATTATTGTAATTTTGTATTTCTTTTCTGCTTATTGAATAAAATAGTTTGAATTCCTATTAACTTCTGAATATCGATCCTTTGTGCGCACAATGATTTTTGATTTTTATTACTCTCTTCTAATTAAGTTTGATGTGGGCCTAACAAGTTACGAAGGCCCAGAGACATGTAAATATGACGTTGGGCTTCTGCTGAACGCGTCTCGGCGAGTTCCTGGGTTTTCAATACCCAGCAATGTAAGTTGATATGTGTCAAGCCCAAAGTCCAGGCCTGTGTAAATAGAAATAATTAAGGCCTGGACTTAAAGTTCTGAACACAGTGAACTAGGGAAAAACCAAAAATAGAAAACTTAGTATACATATTAGGACCAGACAATAAAACTAAAAATGGGATGTGCCTCGCATTGAAAACAAAACAGCGGGGCCCCCATATAAACAATTGATGATATATAATAGATTCGGGAAGGTTCAAATTCCACAACCTTTCCCAAAGATTAAAATCCGTTAGACGATTATTAGGCACAATTTAATAGATATACCTTCCTTAATACGAGTGCGCACTTGGTGCGACTCAAATCATAAATCCCGGCCAAGCCGAAATGTATTAAAGGTCATAGGCGTACTAGTTGCGGTGTGACTTGAAATACGTTTTCACAATGTCGCAAGTCGTAAAGAATATTAAAGCTTGAAACGTGTACACATTGTAAAAGTCATATAATAAGTCATATAAAATCGAGAACGACAGTTGAGCGACCGTGATAAAACCACGGAATTCGGGAGTGCCTAACACCTTCTCCCGGGTTAACAGAATTCCTTATCCAGGTTTCTAGTTTTGCTGACTGTAATACAGAGTCAATTTCCTTGGATTCGGGATTAACCGGTGACTTGGGACACCATTATCTTCCCAAGTGGCAACTCTGAAAATTAAACAAAATCCCAGATCGATTGTCCTTTATTTGGAAAAACTCCTTCCTCTTCGTTAGTATATCCTTCCCGGGTATTTTAACATTGAGGTATACCCTATTCTCTTAATCGTGAACTTTCAAAAGGGGGTAGTAAAAAGGGAGGTGTGACATCACTTACGTTATATTTATTAATTCATGCATAAACATCATTTGCAGCACCATCGTTTAGAAACGCTACCCCAAGGATACGCGACGTCAAGAGCCATAGTATACGAACTAACCTTCCCCTTTACAAAACTCACGATTTTTCTTTAAATGCTGGCACCCCAGGGCGTGAATTATTGAACACATTCACACACTTGCGCATTTCAGGGATAAGGAACAATCGCTCAGGCACTCATTCGCAAAGTCACTATCCACACTCAATGCTCCCCAGCAGCCCTAATATCTCAAACCGTCTATCAGCTAAGAAAACTCACTACTATTTGTCCTTTTACATTTTTGCATTTTCTACATAAGGCTATTCTCTGCCTTCCAAGGTTAAGCTCTACCTCCATCCTGCATAAGGCTACTCTCTGCCTTTCGAGACTAAGCATTATCTCCATCCTGCATTTTCTGCATAAGGCTATTATCTGCCTTCCCAGGTTAAGCTCTACCTCCATCTGCATTTTTCTACATAAGGCAACTCTCTGCCTTTCGAGACTAAGCTTTGTCTCCATCTTGCATTTTCTACATAAGGATATTCTCTGCCTTCCGAGGTTAAGCTCTACCTCCATCCTGCATAAGGCTACTCTCTGCCTTTCGAGACTAAGCATTGTCTCCATCCTGCATTTTTGCATAAGGCTATTCTCTGACTTCCAAGACTAAGCTTTATCTCCATCTGCATTTTTCTACATAAGGCTACTCTCTGCCTTTCGAGACTAAGCTCTATCTCCATCTTGCATTTTCTGCATAAGGCTATTCTCTGCCTTCCGAGGTTAAGCTCTACCTCCATCCTGCATAAGGCTACTTATCTGCCTTTCCAGACTAATCTCTGTCTCCATCTTGCATTTTCTACATAAGGCTATTCTCTGCCTTCCGAGGTTAAAATCTACCTCCATCCTGCATAAGGCTACCTATCTGCCTTTCGAGACTAAGCTCTGTCTCCATCTGCATTTTCTGCATAAGGCTATTCTCTGCCTTCCGAGACTAAACATTGTCTTTATCCTTCATGGCTGAAATAACGCTGCTTTATTTTGTCAACTGGCTGAAACATCGCCACCTGCATTTTAACTTCTTGTTTGGCTGAAATATCGCTGCCTGCAATTTAAATTCTCGCTCTGGCTGAAAGATTGCCACCCTTTGCATTCATTTGGCTGAAAGATCACCACATTTTGCGTTCGTTTGGCTGAAAGATTGCCACCCTTTGCATTCATTTGGCTGAAAGATTGCCACCTTCCTATGGGATGAAAGATCGCCAACTCGTTCAAAGGCTTCATAGTTCGGAGGCACCATCCGCATAGCCCAAGAACATCATTTCATGGCCTGTGAACCCTTACTTTGATGTTCTTCATGGCCCAGGACATCATAGTCTGAGGACGTCATCCTAACCGTCCAAAGACAAATATTCATGGTCCAATGGGAACTTGCATCATGTTTAAATTACGCAATATATGTGCATCGCTCATCTGCAAGTACTCCGGCTGGTTAACGGCCGTCCCAGCAGGAGCAACTCTGCTCCAGTTCTCCGCAACCTGTCTGATTCCAAACACCCTCTTAAATATAACCATCGCGTTCGTCTTCTTGAATTTCCATCGGCACATTCTGTCAATGGTTCCTGAACTACATATGGCATGATTCCTATAAAACCAGGGATATGTAGGCAGCTCAGAAACTATAGCGCGGTCAAAATTCTCTTACAATCGACTTTTCCGGTCAATATTGGTTATCATATCTTTACTCGACAACTCTTTAATCCTTCCCGGGTAAAGAGGGGCAGTTGTTGATACCTACTTTTTCCCTACGTATTTCTATACCCCAAAAACACTTCCAAAATAACATATATGTGCATGTGTAACCACATCAAAAGGTTTTGGCATTTTTAATAATTTGTAAACAAATTTATTGCCAATTTTATACCATAAAACTAAATAACTATTCCCAAAATTATCATTTTTTTGTGAATAATTTGTTTTATTCTCATTATTACATCAAAACATAACTATCATGATTCTTGCATATTTTTACAAATTCATTTGGTATCTTTAAAACTAAATTACATATAAGTTGCAATATTAGCCTCCTTAAAGATTTGATTGAAATTATATTTATAAAATGGAAAAGGTCCAAAATTGTTCCTGTACTGTTGTTAATTGGTTACTTGTGACCCCCGTTATACTTTTCGGCCATTCTTGCCCCTACCGTTAACAATCTTTCTACAATTACCCTTAACCCTTATAGTCATCCACCGTGGCACCCAATCCCTCTATTAATTTGTCCATGTCAGCTGCCATATCAGCAGGTCCCACATTAAAATTAACCTCATCAGCACACACCAGACTCCATGACCTTTATCTTCCTCTTTCAATCCAAAACAAATTCACCATTGAAGTAACATCCATTTTCAACCACCAAAGAAAAGTGACATCCATTTTCAAAAAATTAAAAAATATCAAGCAGTCGGAGAAACCATTTCGTCGCCTTCAAATTTTCTTAAAATTATAACAATGTTGTTTCTAAGTTTCTTCAACAACTTGGTGGTATGATTAATTTATAAACTCAAACCAGCAACAACAAATATTTTTTACCCATAATTTCAATTTTGCTTTAAGATATGGGTTTCGAAAATTCAAGCTCCAAAGTGGTTTAGCTCCTGTATACAATTCTCACCTCTCTATTCACTGATAAAAGTTATAGCTCCTAAAATGATGCATTGAGCTCTTTAACTATTTCACACTGAAGTTAAAGAAAAATCAAACAAAACCACAAAACCATCATTAAAGCGCCATATAAGCTTGTAGCCATTCGCCACAACCTAAAATCGAGCCGCTGCCGAACTCCACCACCAGAATATTCTAGTAGCAATATCCCCAAACAAATCGTCATAGCCAATAGCCCCATTTTCAACCAACGAACAAATCTAAACATCTAGTGACCACCAGTGAACGATGCTGCTTACGAACAAGAAAACCACAACCCACTTCCTCTCTTTTATCTATAAGATTTCACTTAAATACCAAATTGGTACCTTTCTGTTATGATAGAACTTTGTTGGATATCCTTAGAAGTGTGCTTTGTTATGAACTTTGTTGGATTAATGTATATTAAGAAGAAAGGGGCTTACGATGGAAAGGGAGATAAAGTGAGGGGTTCGGATAAGTGGGGATGGTAAAGGAGGAGAGATTAATGGGTACATGAGATTAGAGATGAGTAGTGTAAAGTGGCAGGAGGGGAGGGGGTCGAGTGACTTGGCAGCTGACATGGAAATAATAGAGGGGGTTAGTTGCCACGGTGTAGATCCGTTAGGGTTAAGGGTAATTGTAGAAAGATTGTTAACGATAGGGGCAAGAATGGCCGAAAAGTATAACGGGGGTCACAAGTAACCAATAAACAATAGTACAGGGACAATTTTGGACCTTTTCCCTTTATCAAATCTCCTCCAATATTTTTAAATTAATATTTATATAATTATTATCTACTCAGTACTTTCAATTTTGCTTTTAAAATTATTTTTACTATTTTTATAAATCAAACAGGGAAAATTGGCTATTTCAATTTTGGCCACATTTTATTTCAATCATAACCTATATTTCATTTTTGTCTTAAACCCAATTGGCCCCAATCCTGAGCTCCCATGTCTTCCCCGGCTCCATTCTGACATGTTCGAGCCTCAAGAGCCTAGCTATGGCTCAGATTTGTTTGAGACCAGACCCTTTTCAAAGCCTTCTCATTTCTAGGGTTTCAAAGAAACCTAAAGCTATTCGAGGTTCCTTCTCTATTTGTTTGCCTAGATTTATGTTGAATCTATGCTATACTTTACATTTTAAGAGATTTCCCCAAGTTTTCTTTTTAAATCGTTTGAGTTCAATTTATGGTTTCTTTGATTTTCATGTGTTTCTTCTACTGTGGTTTTCCTACCTTGTCTTTATGAGCTTTTCTACTATATTTGCATGACTGTCCTCATATTATGATTTTTCATGACTTTCTTCTACTGTGAAGTACATGTCCTTTTTATGATTTCTGCACTTATTTTGTTGTTATTTTTCTGCCTTACTTACTTGCTTTCATCTCTAGACTTAATTGGTAGTAAAATCCCTAACATTTGGGGTTCATTCGAGTTGTTGAGGCTGCTTGTTACGTAGTTTGTTTGTTTTTATTTCTGAACGTATTTCATCTCGAAACCCTAGTCTCTTTGGATCTGTCTGAATTCCTGAAGCTATTTTTTCTACCCACTGATTTTGAATGCATGACACTCCTCTCTGTTTTAAAATCCAGCCTCGCATGCCTAATGTTTGTGCACTCTTTATAGGTCAAATTTCCTTCTCGAAATAACATGTGATCGTGGACTGATTTCAAATTTCTTTGTGTAATTCTTATTGCACTTTTGAATAGATTGTTTCCTTTATTTGTCTTGATTGCCCTTCTTTCTTGGACTTGTTTGAAATATTTTCTGTCCACTGATTGATTCCCTTACCTTGATTATATTGTATTGAATTCTTATAGATTTTTCCTGGATTAGAGTCTGATGAACCAAGCCTCTATTACCTGCTATGTACCTGTACTATGCTTGAAATACTTCCTTATTAGTCATATTCAGCCTATGTGATTTCTTTCCTTATTTAGCACCTGCATATTACCATTTGATTTTAATTCCTTAATTGAAGGAAGTCTTTGATACTGATTTGATTTTAATTGACACTTGTTCCCCTAATTATTTCTAAACTGCAATCCTTGCCTTATTTTTGCATGTTTCTCACACTATAAATACTCTCCTCTTTTCTCTTTGAACGGACTAACACAGAACACCATCTGAGTTCACAATTCACTTTCACTTAAATTCTCTCTTTCTGATACTTAAACTACTGTGGACTGTCTTTACTTTCTTCTGCATTCTTTACTTCTCTACTGGTATATTTCAGTTGGTTTACATGCCTTAACAACAATGTGTTTAATTCTGCCAGCTTCTTTTAGTTGATATTTGTTTCAGTATTTTTCCACATGTTTCTGTATTTTAGTTATGTATGCAGTTAGTCATTTATTATGAATTTGATATTCTGTGAACTCCCTCTCCTCGAACCCCTTTATATGTGAGCTATGGTTCATAAAACATGACAGCATTTGATGTTGTTGTTCATGCATATGGACTGGACTCTTTGAGTCCTTAACTCTATCAAATCCCCTTCACCTTTTCCCTTATGTGTGCTTCGAGCCTAGGACTTTGGACTGGCAGTGTCCTAATCATTGTCCAGACCATAGTCTGATCTTCGATAGGTATGCTCTTACTTTTTTGACCAAGTAGATTGGTCAGGGGTGTGTTAGCCTCCCTTATGGCTGGGTGTGACCACCAATCTATCATGGTTAACCAACTCCTCACACTTATACACATTCTTAGTAATTAAGTCGTGCCCCTCTCATGCAAGCCTTGCCTTGGGATCCCTGAGCTCCCTCTAAACTTGGATGCCTGAGAGCTGGCTCTTCCACACTGCATTGTTCCTGTTTTAATTGGTATCTTGGGTGTAAGCAATGCCGGGAATCCCTGAAATTCTTTGGAACTTTGAAACACCTTGGATAAAGAGAGGGCTTTGGAAAGATGGACCTCGGAAGTGGTTCAAACTCATGTTATTAGGCCTCAAGTCTGGATTAGGCTGCTTGGATGTAGCTGATGTTTTCTGATGTGTTTTGTAATTACAATTCTATCTCTTTCAAATTGTAATAATTTGTACAAAATCTAGGGAATTTAGTAAAAAGGGGGGATGAGATTTACTCTTCTGCACTAAGGGTAGAAATCATGCCTATAGGGTTAACTTTTAATTTCTGCAAACTCACGCATAGAAATTATGCCTATAGGGTAAACTTTTAATTTCCGCAAACTCACGCATAGAATCATGCCTATAGGATTAACTTTTAATTTCTGCAAACTCACGCATAGATATCCTACCTATAGGATTAACTTCTAGTTATTCCATAAATTTATATAAATATTGTACATAGACTACTGCATTCTGCATTTATAAACAACACTAGGAAAACAGTTTGTAGGTTGAATAATAAAAGATGCATTTAGATACCATGTTCATAGGACCTTTTGTTAATGATTAGTGTCTAAATCATCATTCACGTATAGAAAGCATGCCTATAGGAAATCTCAAATCTGATTAAAAGCAATATCAACTGTTGAACTCGTAATGATCTGTTAAAATTGGTAACCCCTTTTCAGTTTGTATATTTTCTAAAATCAGTAGATATCATGCCTAGTTCTAACCAACACTTAGATAAAAGGATTAATTAATCAGATTGGATTTAGACAACTGCATTCGAGTATGCCTAATGCAGACTTTTTGCCTAAAAATATACGTTTGACCAGTCCGCTCATCAGTTCTTAATTAATAAGACCAAATCAGTATATTTAAGACATGCTAAACTAATTGTTATATGATTTATGGAGTCTATGTGAGCCTTCTTATGTGTTTGTTGCTTGCCCAATATTTGCTACTTGTTTTGTTTGTCACCTTAGTATTTTATCCTTTGGAACTCCATATATATACCCCCTACCACTTATTTCCCTTTTAGGATTAGAAGTCCTAATACGCAGGGGCTGATAAGTCGGGACGGGTACTAACATGCAATAAGTAAACGAGACTATTCGCGTTTAAATACCTCAACAGGGTGGGAAGGGTAGTCATGGAGATGATGATAACACGATAACACCTTGCGTACCCTTGTGTACTAGTGTTGTGCGAATGATCCATGTAACATATAAACATAGGACCCCCTCCCTCTTTAGTATTAAATTTCAGATTTTAAAAACTGTCCCAAACTTCTCATTTCGAATTGCCTCAAGTTCTTTGCATTGCTTGTTCAATCCCATCTTTATTATGTGTCTCTTCTTGAAATCAAACTTTTAGCACTTTAAATCTTTTCTCACACATTTGCTTGTAATAGTATTTGTTCTATTTGCTTTGGTATTTTAAATTCACATCTAAACATGGTCGGGAACCACACTAGTGGGTCTTGAGGGGTGCCTAACACCTTCCCCTAGAGATAATCTCAAGCCCTTACCCGAACTCTAGTTTTCTTTCAAAATCTTCTTTCTTAAAAAGTGTCCTAATGCACTATCATCATTAGGTGGCGACCCTTCCAATTCTATAACCCTAATTCCTCAAAAGGGAATAATAGTTATTTTGTCCATAATATCGTGAACCTAATTTCTCCTTCTTTGAAAAAGGGGGCGTCGACAGACCATGCTAGTCTACATAGGCAGAAATCTCTCCACCAAGTCTTGGCGGATCCTGCAAGCCTGAAGGTGCAAAAATCGACCCCCTTGGTCTCCATTATACCCATAGCCCTGAGAATCTCATGAAACTTGAATAGAAAATCTTGGGGATTCTCCGATGAAGCACCGCTGAAGGTATTGGTAAAAGCTTGAAGAACCGATCAAGTCTCTACAAATCATCCAAAGACATGGCCTCTCCATCTCCGGCCTGAGCTGTAATGCCTGTCCGAGCTGCCACTGCGGGCTGAACCACTGGGACCTGAGTCTGGGGAGCTACCTACTCTGGATTATGTGTAGCAAGAGTCTGAACCCCTCATCTAGCCTGAGAAGTGGCTGGTGATACTGGTAGCAAACCCGCTCTAGTGACACTTTCCATTAAGCCTGCCTGTCGGACTAGAGCATCCTAAATGTTCGGGGTGAACATAACCCCTCCTAAGACCTGAGCTGGGCCTACTGGAGCTGCTGGGGCTAGAACCTCCTCATTATAATCAATATGAGGTTGCACCTCTGGAACTGCTGCCTGAGGTTGAGCTCTGCTCCTACCACGGCCTTCGGCACGACCTCGGCCTCTGCCCCTCGCGAGAGCTGCTACTAGAGGCTCGGGTTGCTGCACGGTAGAAGAAGATGCACGTGTTCTCGCCATCTGCGAAAGAACATAGTAGAAGGACAATCAGTATTTGAGAAACAAATTCGCATGGCAAGAAAGAACAAAAGTGAAACGTTTCCTAACTTTTTAGCTTCTGGGCAATAAATATAGACGTCTATATACCGATCCCTCAGACTCTACTAAGTTTGTCCGTGAGCAGCGAGACCTTGCAACCTAGAGCTCTGATACCAACTTGTCACGACTCGGATTTACCCGACCATCGGGCGTCGTGATGGCGCCTACTAACGGAGCTAGGCCAGCCAACCATCACACATTCTCTATCAACATTACCAATAAAATATACCATCAACAATTAAATAAGTGCGGAAGACTTTTAAGTTGAACAAAATAATATAAAAATGCAGAATATTGAAACACATCACTACCCAAAACCTAGTGTCACTAGCTCATTGACTACTATAGAATACTACAACCAAGTCTGAATGAAGAAAAATACATAAGTCTGTTTCGGATCAATGAAAACAAACTGAAGTAAAGGAAGGGGACTTTGGCCTACGAACTCCAACTAGGCTACCTCGAAAAGTCCCCGGACTGATGATAGCTCCTGGAATAAATATCCTACTGTTGTCCTAAAGCTGCTCCTGGATCTGTGCACAAAAAAATGCACACAGTGTAGCATCAACACAACCGAACCCATGTGTTGGTAAGTGCCTGGCCTAACCCCAGCGAAGTAGTGACGAGGCTAGACAGGACTACCAAATCAATCTGTACAATTCTATATACATATATGCACTACAGACAACAAAAATGTTGAAATTAATTAAAAGGGGGAAACATGTTGTAGGGAGTACAATTGAATATATAGTTCATCAACGTAATTAGAAATAGGGCACAACAATATTTATCGCAGAATAAGAAATTCAATAGTTGCACGGCATCAACCTTCGTGCTTTTACTCTCATTATCACCCAACGCAAGCGAATAAAATGCACGGCATCACCCTTTGTGGTTTCCCTCACATAACTCTCATTTCAGGGCACGGAATGACCCTTTGTGCAAATATAATTAAATTAAAGCACGGAATATACCTTTGTGCGTAAATAGTCAAAACATGCCACGGAATGACCATTCGTGCAATTATAATCAGAAATAGCACGGAATGACTCTTCGTGCAATATCACTCTTCCTCACCCAAACATCAGTCACAACAAAACAAGCAAGAAGAATAAATAAATAGTAAACAATATCCTGGCAAGGTAGTAACACAAATAACAACTGAGTCCCAACAAGGGAATGGTAACAATAACTTTCACAACTCGACAAGGGTAATTCTCAATATATTCAACCATCCCGGCAAGGGATTAATCACAACCCATTTCAATACTTTCATCATTTACTCAATAGTATTTAACATTCGAGCCAACGCTCCATAATATTAATATTTCACAATTTATCCTTTAACTCTTTACTTTTGTAGCAAATCCTAATTTAGCTTAGGAGAGTTCCAAATTATCTCAAAAACAAGTACAAACAAAGATCCATGGTCATGCTAGACTCCGGTGTATAAACACTTGCCACCACACCTATACATCGCACTCGGTCATTTAGCAAATAGTATTTATGATACTCTAATCATATTCCCTCAAGCCAAAGTTAGATCAAACACTTATCGCGAAGATTTACGGCCAACTCAATCCTCGAGCAATGCTTTTCTTTTCGAATTTCGCTCCAATTCAATCGTATCTATACACTATTTATTTATTATCATCAATAATACTCAACAATCCAACCCAAATGCCAAAATATAAGCTTTCCAACATTCGGCCCAAATTTTGCAAAACTGTCCCCGGGCCCGTTTGTTCAAAATCCGAGGCTCGAACCAAAATAAATTCACCCACACCCCCCCCCACTAGTTCAAATATATAATTTTTTTTAAGATTCAACCCCAAATTAGGGTTAAATTGCCCAAAATTCTCAAAAACCTAACTCTACCCCAAAAGCCCTAATTTCTACCTTGATTTCATGTTTTTAGGCCTAAATTTAGTGATTAGTTGATAAAATAATGAGGAAACGATGTTAGGATTACTTACCCAACGCGTTATGGAGGAAAGGAAGCTTGGAACTCGTCAATGGATGGTGGAGAAGAAAAGTCCGTATGAGAAAAGTGTAAAAATTCCAAAGTAGGTCCTGTTTTTACACTTTAAAATAACTGGGCAAGATCTATGCGATCGCGGGGTAAGGAATGTGATCGCATAGAGTATAAGGGTAGGTGATATGCGATTGCAGGGGGTAAGCTGCGAACGCGTAGAAGGAAGAAAAGGGGGGCTAACTTGCACTATTCGATCGCGGCCTTGCCTATGCGACCGCATAGAAGGAAAGAAAGGGGCTGACTTTGCACTATGCGATCGCGACCTAGCCTATGCGATCGCATAGAAGGAAAGAAAGGGGGTTGACTTTTCACTATGCGATTGCAGCCTAGCCAATGCGATCGCATAGAAGAAAATGACTAGGCACTGACAACAGAAATCAGCAACATCCTCTAAGACCAAAACACCCTGAACCACCTCCGAAACACTCCCGAGCCCTCGGGGATCCCAATCAAACACACACACTAACTCAATAACATCGTACGAACTTTCTCGAGTGATCAAATCGCTAAAACAATATCAAATTCAACGAATCAAACCCCAAAACTCATAAATTTCATTTCAAAGTTCATAACTTCCAAATTTCTCATTTTTATCCTGAAACACGTCAAACGACGTCTGTTTTCAACAAAATTTTATAGATAGTATGTAACGACCCGACCGGCCGTTTTGAGCTCCGGTGCATCATTCAGCAGATTGAGGCCATCAACAGCTTCATCTCAGGTATATTGACTTGTGTGTATGGTCAGAATTTAAAATTCAGGAAGTTTGGAGTCAAATCTAAATGGAAATTCTCATTTTGAAAGCTTAAAATTGAAGAAATGAACTAGGATTGGAATTTTGAGTAAATGACCTCGGAATTGGGATTTGAAAGTTCCAGCATGCTCGTATGATGATTTTGAACTTGGGTGTATGTCAGGATTTGGTTTTTGATAACCCGTGAGCATATCGGCGTATATGGTGGAAGTTAGTATTTTAGAAGAATTTCATAAATTTGGGTTAGAAGGCATTTTAGAGTAATAGATGTCCGTTTGGGATTCTGAGTATGGAAATAGAGCCGTATGGTGATTTTGGAGTTGGGAAAGCGATCGGAAGTGAATACGGATGTCTGCAGGTCATTTTGAAGTCATTTGGCTAAATATAGGAATTTGAAGGTTTATGAGAAAATTCGACCGGAAGTGAAAATTTTGATATTAGGGTCGGAATGCGATTTTGAAAGTTGGTGCAAGTCCATAATGTTGAATGTGACTTGTCTGCAAACTTTGAGTCAATTCGGATCGATTTTGGTAGGAAATGCGTCAATTAATCTCTTTAAGGAAAGCTTTAGTTGGAAAAGTCAACCCAACATTGACTTATGAGTTAGAGGTCTCGGAACTGAATTCCTATGATTCGGTTAGTTTCTGGGGATGATTTAAGACTTAGGAGCGCAATCGGAAGTAATTTTGGAGGTCCGGTGAAGAAGTTAGCCTATTTTGATGTATTCTTATTGATTTTGAGCAGATTTGGCATCCAAGGGGATTGATTTGCGAGGCAAGCGCAAAGTGAGCTAGGAATTCTACTGGTTCGAGGTGAGTGGTGGTAGTAAATGATGTACTGAGGGTTTGAAACCCCGTACTTGCACTATATAGTGCTATGCTGAGATGAGACACGCGTCATGTGATAGGCGTGGTGCTATTGTGATTGCGGAATTGGAGTTGGTCATTTCCGACTAATAGTGTATTGTGTATTGTGACTGAGAATGAGATTATACTTGTGTAATTGGGCTAGTAGCCATGTTTGGGGCCTTGTGCCGATCAGTAGAGCATTAGGGAAGCCTGTAGAGCTTGGTGACCCTTATATCATGCGAGATACATACACTCGGCCATAATTATAGTTGTACAGCCTATCATGAGCCAGTACTAGATGTGTACTTTGAGAGAGACTACCTAGGGTGGGATTCCCTGTTCTAGCTGAGTGGGCCTGAGAGGCCAAGTCTATATTGACTGAGATAGGGTCGAGGACCCACTAATAGATATTATATATATCTATATTGGATCCGGCTGCACGCCGCAGCACTACATGTACTGGATCGGACTGCATGCCGCAGTAATATACTTGTGGACCGGACTGCACGCCGCAATACTATTGTGCTTGGGCTGTAGGAGCCCCTTCGGAGTCTTCACACATTCCCAGTGAGTGCTACTATATATTGTTGGATCGGGCTGCATATATATATATATATATATATATATATATATATATGTGTGTGTGTGTGTGTGTGTGTGGATCGGACTGCACGCTGCAGTATCATAGCGCTTGGGCCGAGGGAGCCCCTCCGAAGTGTATATATATATATATACACACATATATTGGATCGGCTACACGCCGCAGCAGTATGAATGAGGACTAGGTCAGTGTGGGACCGTTGTGAGACAGATGTGGACCGGAAATGGGATTACTTACTATAGTGATGACTTACCTGTGGGGGGGGTTTGCCTTAGAACTGTTTAGTTATAGCACATGAGTTATTACTTTCAGTTATTATTCATTATTATTACTCACCGAGTTGAAATATACTCACCCCACTACGCTGCACTTTCTGTGCAGATCCACAGGTGCCCGAGAGTAGTTGAGTTGTTGTAGCTCCTGATCATTATCTACTTTTGCGGAGACTACGTGGTAGTTGCCGACGTTCGCAGGACCTGATCTCTCCCTCTCTATCATTTTGTCTTTTACTATTCTGCCTAGACTTGGATTGTATAGGATATTTTCCATTTATAAAGGCTCAGACTTGTGACACCGAGATCATTGGGGTTGTATTTGTGTATTTCGTTTCCACACTTCTTGTTTTGTTATGAGAACAAGCTAATAACGCTAATGGATTAGTATTAAGTAATAACTGGATGGTAAATTGGATAGCATGTCGGGCTTGCCTAGCAATGTGTTCGGCGCCATCACGACCGGGGTTTGGCTCGTGACAAGTTGGTATCAGAGCCTAGGTTAACAGGTCTTACGAGTCATGAGCCGGTTTAGTAGAGTCTCGTGGATCGGTACGGGGACGCCTGTGCTTATCCTCGGGAGGCTACAAACCTTTTAGAAAAGCTTCAAATTCTTGAAATTCTTATCGTGCATACTTGATTAAGCTTGAGGTATGATTTTTGAAATTCCTTCTGCACATTGATGTGCGCACTCGAGTGCTTAGTGATAAATTTGCCTTGATGGCTTATAATTTCTCGATCGAGGGGTGAGATATAATCTCTGTGAGTTCATCTTGGGCCAGTCTGGTGGACTTGAGGCCAGATCTTTATCTATGGCTTGAGCACCGAGGTCTGATTTTGTGAGCTAGAGTTATAAACTTATATGTTCAGTATTGTCCCTAATTGTGGGAATGTCGGCTAGATAGCCATGTGATGTGTATCATGATGGAAGGTGTGCTGAAATACTAAATTGAGGCAAAGTAGGTGGGTTATCTCTTGCGGAGTGCCCTTAGGTGAGCTGATTCTTATGTGTAATTGAAAGGTATTTGATATGTATTATGATTCGATCAGGTGCCACGCATGCCAGTGTATCAATTTTTATAATATAATTCGTGTAGTATTGAGATTTAGGTTGTTGATATACCGTGTGATGTCTTGTCGAGTTGTGGACATGTTGTTAGGATGGTTTGGTGATTCTCTGGCAGGTGCATAGGCTCAAATTACAAAGGAAACTCTATCAAAATTTTTGAATAATTTGGGACTTAGAAAAATATTTCTGTCACCTAAAGAGTAGGCTTAAATGTTGTGTGTGAATAAATACAAGAATTACACAAGAGTTAAGATTTCTGATAATTCGAGTCTCTACCAAAGCTTGTATGTGACTTGAGTTTAATCTTACTATAACAGTGTGGCATCATATGAGTAAGAATACCATGAGTGGTTAAAAGTGCGTTGATATATGGCTTCGAGCCAAGTTGGGGAGGTTGTTATAGATTAATTGATTGCACTGTTGTGTGTCATATCGGTTCTGTCTCCAAGCATGTTGAGAAAATTCTGATAAAGGTTATGGTGCTTCATAGATGTGAAGAAATACTAGGATGTTTTGAACTGCTGTTGCTAAAGAATGTTCGGTGTATAGAAAGGGAAGATAGCTAATTGTATCTCTATGTGATCATGTTCTGTGATGTCAGAGTTCTAACAAGGCACGAGTGATTCTGTTCAACAAGATAGTTGAATTATAACTGAATAAGGGTGAACGACGCCCGAGAATAGTCTTGCGGTGTTCAAGATTTTGCTTGTAACAGTCAGGTGTCATAAGATTGGGTATGTGGCTAAAGACGGTGGTTTCGTTAGAAAAGATCAAGACTTGTGTTATATTATGTGAATGATGGGATTCTGTGTATCCGTATTGAAAGGTAATGTTAACGAATTTAAAAATTGTGGGAAGTTTATCAAAATAAAGTATTGTAGAAGGTGGTACTCTGGGAAACATTTGAGAGAGTATTCAGCGGCCTGTGAGCCTTATACTGTGTGGTCTTGTGTATGAGTCTCGCGTGGTAACCTGAGTTGAGGTATTGTGATCCTTTAGTAAAGGAGAATATTAAATTTAAGATGATAATAAACTGGAACAGTATGAAAAGCTCCTGGCATGTGTTCGAAGTAATGAGTCTTGCAAATATGGTGCAACAAAGCTCTTGAGTGCTGGCAGTTGCGTAGCTCGATGTGGGTAAAAGGACTCAGTCCTGGCAGTTAAACTTATGCAATAAATGGGAAGAAAGAGTTGTGATCTGTTTTACCGTGGTTGGAAAACGAGTATATTTCCTATCGGTATGCGAAGCATGGAATGTGTAATGACTTTTCTTCTATATGGGATCATGAAGGTCCTTGACTAGTTGAGTACGTCGATGTTTGCGGCGTAGGAGAGGGATAGAAATTTTCCATGTATCTTGGTGTAGTATGGTATATGTGATGTGTTATGGACAGTTGATAACGGCATGTTCAAGGTTTTGAGATCAGTTCGTATTATATGGGAAGTCATTAAAATTCTCAAACGGCGTGGGCAGCTGCAGATAATCTGAGAATCAATCTTTCTGGTGATTAAGGAAAATGGCACTACTATTCTAGTGATTTGGCAGAGCATTTGGTCAAAAGGGCAAGGTAATATTAACTGATAATATGTAGTGGTATTGTGGTATCCTCTTGTCGGACTGACGGTGATGATTGAGTTGTTGATGGCATAGGGAAATTTCTGAATGGCTTTCGTGGTATGAATGGATGCTTGATGTGTGTTATGTATTCGTACGGTGGAGTGTGGAATCAGACATAGTGATTCATGTGTTATATATGTGTTGGAGACTAGAAGTTCTCGTAAGCCGCCTACGCAGTAGTGGTATATCGTGTGTATCGACACCGTTTAGCGTTTATTTGAAATTGGAAGCCCTAGTGGCTCTCTCGTTACTAGATATGATGAATTTGAATGATGATATATGATTACAGATTGGTTGTCATAAGTCAGGTTGTCTAGACTAATGTGATATGGACTATACCAGAAAAATGTCACGACTGTGTGGCAGAGCGCATCAGATCATGCTCCGGCGGGGTAGATGTACCCTAGGGCCAACGGACGGCTGGTAGGTATTGCTTTGTCAGTTGGGCCTTCGTGGCGGATGTCAGTGTAGAGGTATCTACCATTGATTCAGTTCCAATATTGAGGAACTTTGTCGGATGCGTTCCATGTGGCCGAGCTTGAGGCTATATATATATTTGTTGCAATGAGCAACTTGACTCGATGTGCATTCCCTTTTGCTAGATTTATGCGTGTATCGGGTGGCACGCCGCCACATGTATAGTATCTGGATCGAGTGGCATGCCGCCACATGTATGGTGTCAGGATCGGGTGGCACACCGCCACAGGTATGGTATCTAGATCGGGTGGCATGCCTCCACGGGTATGTTATTGGAACGGGTTGCGCGCCGCAACAGTGTGATGTGGAGAATAGTTTCCTATATGTTACCTTGTATACAATATTTCCTGGCTTCTGAGGAAAAGTCTGTATTGGGTACCGCTGGGTGAATAGCACATCGGTTGTGTCATTGCAGGAATTTATAGCATATATTAATTGTATCACAGCGGGTGTGATTGATTGCTTGAATTTAGACCTAAATCTGTGAGTGGCTGACCGTTATGAGCATGGTGACTTGAGGTGCTTCAGGAGTAATAGTTTTTGGATAGAATCATGAGCTACGGCAAGGCCACGTGATGTTATGACCTTTCGAGGAGGATTCATGTACTCTAATTCTATGATGTGAGACGAGATCTCAGTTATGTGTTGTGATGGTATTGAGGAGTTTGAATTACAGCTCTTTTGTGTGAGTCAGTTATCATAATTTGAGGGTGTTCAGATCATTTCTTATTGGAGCATGTGTTGTGCTCGTCGTGGCTTAGGCCGATGAGGAGGTGTCATATTACCAGTGTAATGTGTTATAATTGAAATGATCATTGGAGTCATTAATGAGTGCGAACATATGTGATTTCAGCTAGATAGAAAGGTAATATCGAGGTTTGGCTCCAAAATCCGTTGTAATATCAGTCAAAAGAGAAACGGCTTCATAAATTGTTGATCTGAGGAATTGTTATGGTTTAGCGCGTGTTTTATTTATCGTTGGAAGTATATGAAAGTGTTGGAATAAGACTTCAACTTATAAGAGGTTTCCATCGGTATTTGGGTATTGTAGGCAACTACGGTAAATAAAGAATGTTATTGTGGTCATATGAGTAAAGTGATGCAAAGTGTGAATTCAACAAAGTTATGCATTAATGTTTGGGTACAACGTGTGGAGATTAATATGGTGGTCGATTGATGGAAACAGACTTGGCAGGAAATTCAGGATGTTGGAATTTGGCCTAATGGCTTATTCGCTGGAATAAAGAATTATATCTACAAAATTATATAGCTAATGTGCTCAAATAAGTAGTGTTAGCACAGGAAGGTGCATGATATGTTAAACAAGTTATTTGAGACTACATCATTGTAGTTCTCAGCACGTTCGAGGACGAACGTATGTTTAAGTGGGGGAGATTGTAACGACCCGACCGGTCGTTTTGAGCTCCGGTCAGAATTTAAAATTCAGGAAGTTTGGAGTCAAATATAAATGGAAATTCTCATTTTGAAAGCTTAAAGTTGAAGAAATGAACTAGGATTGGAATTTTGAGTAAATGACCTCGGAATTGGGATCTGAAAGTTCCAGCATGCTCGTATGATGATTTTGAACTTGGGCGTATGTCCGAATTTGATTTTTGATAACTCGTGAGCATTTCGGGGTATATGGTGGAAGTTAGTATTTTAGAAGAATTTCATAAATTTGGGTTGGAAGGCATTTTAGAGTTATAGATGTCCGTATGGGATTCCGAGTCTGGGAATAGATCTGTATGGTGATTTTGGAGTTGGGAACACGATCAGAAGTGAATTCGGATGTCCGGAGGTCATTTTGAAGTCATTTGGCTAAATATAGGAATTTGACGGTTTATGAGAAAATTCGACCGGAAGTAAAAATTTTGATATCGGAGTCGGAATGTGATTCTGAAAGTTAGTGCAAGTCCGTAATGTCGAATGTGACTTGTGTGCAAACTTTGAGTCAATTCGGATCGATTTTGGTAGTAAATGGGACAATTAATCTCTTTAAGGAAAGCTTAAGTTGGAAAAGTCAACCCAACGTTGACTTATGAGTTAGAGGGCTCGGAACTGAATTTCGATGATTCGGTTAGTTTCGGGGGATGATTTAAGACTTAGGAGCGCAATCGGAAGTAATTTTGGACGTCCGGTGAAGATTTAGCCTATTTTGATGTATTCTTATTGATTTTGAGCAGATTTGGCATCTGAGGGGATTGATTTGCAAGGAAAGCGCAAAGCGAGCTAGGACTTTTACCGGTTCGAGGTGAGTGGTGGTAGTAAATGATGTATTGAGGGTTTGAAACCACGTACTTGCACTATACAGTGCTATGCTGAGATGAAACACGCGTCACGTAACGGGCGTGGTGGTATTGTGATTGGGGATTTGGACTTGGTCCTTCCCAATTGATAGTTTATTGTGTATCATGACTGAGATTGAGCTTATAACTGTGTAATTGGGCTAGTAGCCATGTTTGGGGTCTTGTGCCGATCTGTAGAGTATTAGGGAAGCCTGTAGACCTAGGTGACCATTATATCATGCGAGATACATACACTCAGCCGTAATTATAGCTGTATAGCATATCTTGAGCCAGTACAAGATGTGTACTTTGAGAGAGGCTACCTAGGGTGGGATTCCCTATTCTAGCTGAATGGTCCTGAGAGGCCAAGTCTATATTGACTGAGATAGGGTCGAGGACCCACTATGAGTTATTATATATATCTATATTGGATCGGGCTGCACGCCACAGGACTATATGTATCGGACTGCACGCCGTAGTAATATACATGTGGACCGGACTGCACGCCGCAGTAATATACATGTGGACCGGACTGCACGCCGTAGTACTATTGCGCTTGGGCTGTAGGAGCCCCTTCGGAGTCTGCACACAGACCCAGTGAGCGCTGCTATATATTGTTAGATCGGGCTGCACGGCACGGCGATATATATATATATATATATATATATATATATATATATATATATATATATATATATATATATATATATATATATATATATATATATATATATTGGATCGGACTGCACGCCGCAGTAATATATGTGTGGATCGGACTGCACGCCGCAGTATCATAGCGCTTGGGCCGAGGGAGCCCCTCCGAAGTCTGTATACACCCCAGTGAGCATCGTCGACGTTAAATAGAGCGAGCTGCACACCGCAGCGTTATATATATAATGGAACGGGCTGCACGCCCCAGCATTATATATATATTGGAGCGGGCTGCACGCCGCAGCGTTATATATATATTAGATCGGGCTGCACGCTACAACGTTATATATATTGGAGCGGGCTGCACACCGCAGCGTTATATATATTGGAGCGGGCTACACATCGCATCATTATAGATATATATATATACATATATATTGGATCGGCTACACGCCGCAGCAGTATGAATGTAGACTAGGTCAGTGTGGGACCGTTGTGAGACAGATGTGGACCGAAAATGGGCTTAGTCACTGTAGAGATGACTTACCTGTGAGGTTACCCTTAGAACTGTTTAGTGATAGTACATGTGTTCTTACTTTCAATTTTTATTTATTATTATTACTTACTGAGTTGAAATATACTCACCCCACTCCCCTGCACTTTTTGTGTAGATCCAGGTGTTTAGGAGGGCAGTTGAGCTGTCGCAGCTGCTTTATTACTATTATTCCGAGGAGACTTTGAGGTAGGTGCCGACGTCCGTAGGACCTGATCTCTCCCTCTCTATCATTTTGTCTTTTACTATTCTGCCTAGACTTGGATTGTATAGGATATTTTTCATATGTAGAGGCTCAGACTTGTGACACCGAGATCATTGGGGATGTATTTGTGTATTTCGTTTCCACACTTCTTGTTTTGTTATGAGAACAAGCTAATAACGCTAATGGATCAGTATTAAGTAATAACTGGATGGTAAATTGGATAACATGGTCGGGCTTGCCTAACAATGTGTTGGGCGCCATCACGATCGAGGTTTGGGTCGTGACATAGTACTTAACACATATTTAAGACTTGTATCGGGTGTCGGAACCAAAATACAAGCCCGATACCTATATTTTCTAATTCATTTTTTTTTTCCATTTTTCTTTAATAATTTCAGAAAACAATTCAATAGAAAAGATTTTTTACCGGAGTTCTGGATCTCAGATTTCGACTCCAGGCATATGCCCGAGTCCCATATTTTTCTACAGGCCTCCTGGGAGAATCACATCACGGGTCTGGGTCCCTTTACTAAACATATATTGGCCGAAGTCAACTATATCAATATTAATTCTTCAAATTTTTCACAGAACTTATATATTTTAACATTAAAAAATTTGGCTTCACGCATGACTGTGCATGCAAATTGAGGCAATCAAAAATGAGGTTTTCAAGGCCTCGGAAGTGCAGAGAAAGGGAGAAATACAGTGAGTTGACCTTGGAGATCCTAGGCCTAGTTGCCTGAACAAGAATAATGGCATCATATTTATGCTTGCCCCCAAATTTTAAAGAGCATGACCCACATCAATAATACCAATGCGCACAAGAATGATGAAGCCGCCAGGATCCTTAGCTTTTAAGGAAGATTGTTCTGGACCCTTCAAGTGCACTCCTTAGTAAGTGCAACTGTCTCAAATTCAGTTAATTTTCTCTTCTGAGCCACAATATCTTCTATATACTTTGCATACTTTGGAATTTCACGCAGCACATCAATGAGTGGAATATTTAATTAAACCTGGCTCAACATGGAGAGAAATTTGTTGAACATGAAATCATCATTCTTCTTCTGCAATCTTTAAGGGAAAGGTGGTGGGGTCCTTGGAGCCTCTACTGGCCCTGTGATTTTAGCAGTATTCTTTGGCTCGTGCGTCGCTTTAGGAATTAACTCACTGGGCTTGTCTTTCCTTTTCTTTGGCGCTTCCGCTAGCTCCCTACCGTTTCTGAGTGTAACTGCATTCACTTGACGGTTCTTTTTTGTATTATTGGGGAGAGTGCCTGCAGGTCTAGTATTTTGGTTTATTGCTAACTATCCCATTTGTCTTTCAAGATTTCTGAAGTCGGTCATGAGCTGCTGATTGTCAATCAACAACTTCTTTAGCAAATCATTCGTACTCTCTTCCATTGGTTGGGTGGCTTCTTAGGTTGATTGAAACTCCTTTGGGATATATATTGATCTGGTTCTGTTGATTTCCACCCCATGAGAAGTTAGGGTTATTTTTCCAATTTCGATTGTAAGAATTTCTATATTGTCCATGTTGATTCGGTGAACATCTGTTTTGCTGCCCCATATAATAGATGTATTCTGGGTTCGTGTGGCACATGTCACTCATATGATTGTCCCCACATATTTTGCAGCAAATAGCCATTTGTTATACATTTTGCATTATTTGTGGTTGTTGCATTGTCATCCTAGTGATCCGATTGGCCAACTTTGCAATATCGGCTCTCATGGTTGACAAGTCATCAAGCGCTAGTAATCCAGCTGCTTTTTACTTAATTGCCTTTCGCGATCACCCTCACCTTACCAGTTATGATCATTAACAGTGAAGTTATTTAGCAAGATTTGGATTTCACTGTAGGGCATGGCCATGCAAGTACCTCCACAAGCTGAATCAAGATTCATCTTTGATGCATCATCTAACCCACCCACGAAATTTTGACCCAATACCTCATCAATTTGACAATTATGTGGGCAATCTCTAAGCATATTATTGTACATTTCCCATGCTTGACGAAGTATCTCGCCATCTCGTTGTTCGAGCCCAAGAATTTGACTCCTCGATATCTTTGTTTTATTTGTAGGGAAAACTTGATTAAGAATTTTTGTGCTAGATCATCCCTTGTGCGGATTGAATTTGTGGGGTCCTTCTGCAACCACTCCTTAGCGTCCCCAAGTAGTAAAAAGGGGAAGAGTGTCAGCCTGACCTAGTCCTTGGAAACATTCGGATAATTGTAAGTGTCCGTGATTTCCAAGAAATTCTTAATATGCCTCTGCGGGTCTTCATGAGATAGACCCACATATTGCCATGTGGACTGGATCAGCTGCACCATATACTGTTTGAGTTCAAAGTGCCCTGTGATATTAGGCTTCACAATATCCTGAGTCATATTAGCAAGGTTGGGCCTTGCGGCTTCAATCACAATGTGCTCCTTGTCACACCTCCTTTTGGCACGCCCCTACCCCGGAGAGTAGATGCGCAAGGGAGTTTTTCCAATTTAAGTGACAATATCCGAAACGGGATTATTTTATTTATTTCAGAGTCACCACATGGAATAAATTAAGGTGTCCCAAGTTACCAATTTATTTAAATCCTGAATCGAGGAAATTTTGACTTTCCAAATGAAGTCTGCGAACCAGAGATTCTAAGTAAGGAATTCTGTTGACCCGGGGGAAGGTACTAGGCACCCCCGGATCCCGTGGTTCTAGTACGTTCGCTTCAATTATTATAAATGGCTAAATATCTGATTTTTTAAAAAAACATGTTCACACTATAATGCAATTTAAACCTATTAACCGCTTTTATCTAACTTTAAGAATGATTGTAACGTTATTAAAACACGTCTCGAACCACGTCACATAAATATACCCGTGATTTTGACGTATTTTAACATCGTTGAGATTTGAATTTAGGTTAGCTTGGAATTAGAGCGCTCTTCCACAAATTTGAATCTTTTAGCGTTAGAACTACATAATGCACGATGAGGTGCATTTATTAAAGCCATTTCGCTATCATCAACATGGATCATTTATAGGAAAATCACGTTCCATGCAGTACATTGAGCTTGCATGAAATGATTATTATGTGACAAAAAAATTCCTTCAAGCAATATCCCAAAATGCCAATGCCAATAGATCAATAGAAACACTTCTACAACTAACAATGAAGACATGAACCGGAAATTTCAAACAACAATAGCATCACTTATTCACTTGAAGAGATAAATAATAAAATAAGTTTATATCTAATCTCAAACCCCAACTATTCCCTCACTGAACCAAAATAACTTTCAATACATTAAATATTTTTAACAAACGGAACCTAAGCTTTTGATTCCAGTTAAACAAAAAATATCAACAAATGTTCCAAATGCCCCAACAGAAGAGTAGAGTTTCATAGTGGTTGTATTATGAAAGGCATTTATCCAAAAAAAGTGATGGAACTAATGACAACTACAAGGTGTTTGGTCACATAATCCAAAGATTAACAATAGCCTCTAATAGCTATAACAACAAATGTTCTTTGATCAATTCAAACTTCTTTTCTTGTCAGGTTGTTCATTTCAAGTAAAACATTTCATCGACCTAATTGGCCTAATACAAAATAATTAATATAACTAATCTATTCAACATGTTCTAGAGCCAACTAAGATGTAAATGACTAACATAGTAACAAAATTACAATGAAAGTCAAACAGAATAGTCTGCCATTCCATTTCATTTCAAGTGAGGAGCTACATGAGACGAATCGGGAGAATGTACCTGGAATTAACAGAGGAGAAAATATGAGGAGCAATAGAGTAAATGCAGCAGTCAGCACCAGCAATAACACTTAGCACCCAGAGATGGAACAAATGACTAATTTTAAACCAAGCATGGAATGCAATAAATCAGATACTTTTGATCAACAGTATCCCAGCTCACACAAAGCCAAATTTAAGCTCGAATCAATCCTTAATATCCAGGGATAACTTAATATCAGGACAGCAGCAACAGAATAACAAACACCCCACTAATTTGAATCGAGTTTTATTTGAGAGTAAAAATAAAATTTTCAGACCATTCCCCTCTTTCGAATCTGAAATTTTCGACTTAAACCTAGGCAACTAGGTTCTGATTTATCTCTGGAAATCAGTGTGTATATCTAATCTCTCTGATTTTCAGAAGGTTCAAGCTTTTTCAGATTCTCACCTCTATTCTGCCAGTGTGTTTCAAACTCTCCCCCTGAGTGTCTGTTTTTTTCAGTCTTTTATAGCCAAAAACCAAGCCTTTTTCCAGCCTGTTTATTCCCTAGTCCATGTTACTTCTTAAACCTTTTAACAATCCCCCCATGTGTTATGACTTTACAGCTAACAAAAACACTAAGCCAAACCAACAGTTTTTGTTTTCATTTGTTAATTCAAAAGTGCACTGACATTGGGTATAGGCAGGCCATTTATTTTAAAACAAAATTCTAATTGTTTTCCCCATGTTCTCGTTTGGCAGTGTATCATCCATTTAAATTAAACACTAACTTACAATTAAACAACTACACAGCTATAACCAATCCCGTCCCTAATCAGCATCGCAAACAATTCAAATTTGTTAAATCCGACAGTGGCTCGGATGAGCTTAGGCCATATCGATGAGATTTTTCTCGTATTGTTTGTCGATCCTACGACGATATTCGTTTAAACAACTACGACCTATATAATCGATAAAGATTAATCGACATTCAAACTATAACATACGGTCAGGCTCAGAGGGGGCAACAAACCTAATCAACAATTCGACGACCTTAAACGAAGTAAACATACAATGCTACCACAGCAAACACAATCAATCGGATAGAAAAGAAAAAGAATGAATTGACCAAATAAAGGGTCATTTAAGAAGAAGCAAACGAAAATCCGAAACACACAAACACTAATACTAAACAACAAGTATAACGATAAATAAAACAAAAAGAAGAAGAACAAATACCTTAAGAAAAGGAAATCGGAACCAAACGGGCTTGGTATTTAGACGAACTTGAAACCTTTTTGAGGCCAAACAGGCTGTAATCGAGTGTTCTCGAGTGAGAACAACTCGGTTAAAACCCATTGGAACCTCAAAAATCTTCCCAAAGAGACCCCGAAACCTTCTAGGTTTTCTTTGATGTTCGAATTTGGGGGTTTGGAGTTAGGGCTTGATTCGAACTAATTGGTTTGTGGATTCGGATAGAGGGGGAGAAGGGTGGTTCATGGGTGTGAGTTTGGGTGACCGGCGACGCCTTGCCGCCGGGTTTTGGGCGTGGGGGTAGTTCGGCGGCGGCTAGGGTTTGGGGAGGGGATTTTGTCTCTAAGGGTAAGGGTTGTTTGGGTGTAATGAGTGAGTATCAGGGGGTTTTGGGGGTTTTTTGGGTAATTAAAATGCATGGATTTATCGTGGCCGTTGGATCATAAAAATCCAACGGTTCATATCAGTTAGTGGGGGAGAAACGACGTCGTTTAGCTTATTGGGACTGGGCATGTTTGGGGGACGGTTTGGGCCGGGTAAGGGTAATATTGGGGTATTTTGTTTGGGCTTAGTCTTATTTAATGAAAGATGGCCCAAATGGTTTGTTCTTCTATTTTTTGTGTTATTTTCTTTTCTATTATTTCCTTAAAATAAAACTAAAATTCTAAAAATTCTAAATTAACTTATAGAAATAAATCAACTTATAAAAGGTACGAGTTAAATCGTTATAACAATTAACACAAAATTAAATAACAATTAGGGCTAAAACCACACATTTAGACTTTAGACATTAAACACATATTTTGTTATTTTCCATTTTCGTCAAACAAACTTAATTACCCTAAATTACAAACACGAATTTATATGCAAATGCAAACATTTTTGTATTTTATATTAATTTAAATAGAAATGCGCACACAAAAGATACAAATAATAAGAGAAAAATAACACAAAAAATCACGAAAATCACGCTCAACACAAAACTATTTTATTTTGCATTTTTGGGAGTAACTCTCATGTAGGGCAAAAATCACGTGCTCACAGCTGCCCTTCTTTGCGCGGAAACATGAAGAGTTTTCGTGCAAAGATAAGTGAGCGGATACGAGCGATTTTTTGCCCGTTTTGAGCACTCCGTGTGAAGCATTTCAAAAGATCTTGACCGAGCCTTTGCTTCGGGAGGCTTCCTACATATCCTGGGCTAAACAGGAATCAGGTCAATGTAGTTCGGGAGGTTTTGGTAGCTGGGACTACCGTGGACTGATGCTTTGGTGTTACTATTGCTATCGTTGTTGTTGTTGCTGCTTACTGCTTACTGACCTCCTTATTACACCAAAAAGAAATTAAAGCTGAACTAGCTATGCTATCAAACTATGGGTTACAAGATTCCTATCTATGATTCTCTTGAAAACTTGATCTTGGATCTTAGCTGATTTGCTGTGGACCTTGATCTGAATCTTGATGTTCAACAAGTTGTACGTGCTTGTTCATTTCTGTAACATTGAGTGAAACGGAGTCGGCGGAGCTTGTTACTTCAATCAGATTCTGAGCAATCCGCGCTTTTGTTTACTCCAACATTTGGACTCGTTCTCTTTTGGTTCTTTTCTTCTTTTCTTCATGCAGGATTGATGTTCCACTCGTAGGTTATCTCGATCCTTGCGTCCCGAGGTCAAACCTATTTAGACAACAAGACAAACAAACGAACGAAATTTTGCTGCCCCAGTTTTGCTAGGAAAATTTCGTGAGTTAGTTGTGACACAGAAAGTGATTAAAAGATTCTTTGGTATTGGGTAAGAAAAGCACAGTTTCACAAATAAACGCTCCATGGCTTTCTGGCTGGGATTTTGAAGAAGAGTTCCACGGCTTTCTGGCCGGAATTCAACAATGTCTAACGGTTTATTGGCCGCCAGACCCTCGGTTTTTTGGCCGGGGTTAAAATAAATGGCTCCACAGTTTTCTGACCGGGAGATCCTCGATTTTCTGACTGGGGATAAAAGTTTCACGGCTTTCTGGCCGGAATTCAAAACAATGTCTAATGGTTTTTTTTGGCCGCCAGACCCTCGATTTTTTGGCCGGGGTTAAAATAAATGGCTCCGCAATTTTCTGACTGGGAGATCCTCGGTTTTCTGACCGGGGATAAAAGTTTCACGGCTTTCTGGCCGGAATTCAAACAATGTCTAACGGTTTTGTGGCCGTCAGACCCTCGGTTTTTTGGCCGGGGTTAAAATAAATGGCTCCGCAGTTTTCTGACTGGGAGATCCTCGGTTTTCTGACCGGGGATAAAAGTTTCACGGCTTTTTGGCTGGAATTCAAACAATGTCTGACTGTTTTTTGGCCGCAAGACCCTCGGTTTTTTGGCCGGGGTAAAAATAAATGGCTCCGCAGTTTTATGACTGGGAGATCCTCGGTTTTCTGACCGGGGATAAAAGTTTCACGGCTTTCTGGCCGGAATTCAAACAACATCTAACGGTTTTTTGGCCGTCAGATCCTCAGTTTTTTAGCCGGGGTAAAAGTAAATGGCTTCGCATATTTCTTCACTAGGGAGATCCTCGGTTTTTTTTTGACCGGGGATAAAAGTTTCACGGCTTTCTGGCCGGAATTCAAACAATGTCTAACGCTTTTTTGGCCGCAAGACCCTCGGTTTTTTGGCCGGGGTAAAAATAAATGGCTCCGCAGTTTTCTGACTGGGAGATCCTCGGTTTTCTGACCGGGGATAAAATTTTCACGGCTTTCTGGCCGGAATTCAAACAATGTCTAACGGTTTTTTGGTCGCCAGACCCTCGGTTTTTTGGCGGGGGTTAAAACAAATGGCTCCGCAGTTTTCTGACTGGGAGATCTTCGGTTTTTTTTGACCGGGGATAAAAGTTTTGCGGCTTTCTGGCCGGAATTCAAACAATGTCTAACGGTTTTTTGGCCGCAAGACCCTCGATTTTTTGGCCGGGGTAAAAATAAATGGCTCCGCAGTTTTCTGACTGGGAGATCCTCGGTTTTCTGACCGGGGATAAATGTTTCACGGCTTTCTGGCCGGAATTCAAACAATGTCTAACGGTTTTTTGGCCGTCAGACCCTCGGTTTTTTGGCCGGGGTTAAAATAAATGGCTCCGCAGTTTTCTGACTGGGAGATCCTCGGTTTTCTGACCGGGGATAAAAGTTTCACGGCTTTCTGGCCGGAATTCAAACAATGTCTAACGGTTTTTTGGCCGCTAGACCCTCGGTTTTTTGGCCGGGGTTAAAATAAATGGCTCCGCAGTTTTCTGACTGGGAGATCCTCGGTTTTCTGATCGAGGATAAGAGTTTCACGGCATTCTGGCCGGAATTCAAACAAAATGTCTCACGGCTTTCTGGCCAGAGAGACCCTCGGTTTTCTGACCGGGGTCCAAACGGATATTGGACTAACATGATTTGATTCTCTTTTTGGAGTTTTCATTTTCCTTTCTTTTATTCTTCCTTTTGGGCCATCTTTTATGTATTTTTTTTTTAAAACCATCAACCAATGCATAAGATAAAGCTTTTGAAAAGAAACTTCCCTTTTTATGCGTTTTCCTTGTTCCAGAGCCATTTCAATGCTTGCGTACTCCACTTCCTTGGGTTGTACCTTCTTCTTGCACAATCAAATAGACCTGCTTTCAACAAAGAACATTTTATTAGTTGAAAAAGTGGTTGACTTTGTGGCCTTGATTATCTTCATTGCTTGATCCTTGCCCCGTTTCCATTGAGAACTTTGCTACCAATTGGCTTTGGGTGACTTCCCTTAAAACTGTCCGGATTCAAACTCGAAGTTCTTTGAGGACTCGCATGTGTGGGCTCTGTCTTTCTGCCTCATTCCGTTCCTTCTAAGACCTTAGCCTTTGATTTCCATTTTCTTCCTAACATCCGTTCCTTTGGAAACAATTGATCATTACGATCAAATCGGGGATTGTATCAATACACCACTGAGGCTGGGTATCTTTCTTCAACTCTTTTTTTTTTTTTTTACCCGACGGAGTCCTGTAAAACCGGACTTGCCGCCTTTCTTTGTAATAGTTTCAGAATTGAAATTAAACCGAAAGGGATTCAAAGAATAACTATACAAAAAACAAGAAAAATGAGTTTAAAGAGAAGCGTCCCTTTGGGGGAAAAGAAAGACTTATCTGGGATGCATGCTGACTCCAAATAAACATGACATGCTTCTTGGACTGGACCCCTGACTCACATAAACTTTCCAACTTTTATGAACCCATTGATTCGCAATTTCAAAGCCAGGGAACCTTGCCAAAATTCTTTTAGTGAAGGGATGTCTTCTTTTTGGTCGGCGGCGCCCTTTGCGGGTTTTCGCCAATTGACCCCTCTCATTTCTCTTCTCACTGTCGCCCGATAGTGCTCTTTGCAAGTTTTCACTAAACGGACTCTCTCATTTTTAGCTTCTCCAATTGCCATCGCCTTATGGTGCCCGAAGGTTTTCACCGATAAGACTCTCTCATTTTGTTTCTCTCAAATCAAGCTGTGTCAGATTTCCGTCAATGATATTTTTCACTTCTTTGCCTTTGCCAGTTGATCTGAAGGACTTGAACAAGGTTTTTGGGTAAAAAGGAAATTGAATGGAATTACAACTCTGGAATCAATCTTGACGGATCTAAACTGAACCGTCATATCATCTGCCCCAGTTTCAATTTTTTGGGGAAATTTGGGATTTTGGTTTTGGTGTGACTGAACCTCAGGGAGAGGTTGCCTACGTATCCTTTCGGAATCAAGTCAGAACGTAGTTCAGGTACTTTGTTTTGTTTTGTTTTGTTTTGTTTTTATTTTTTTTATTTGGATTCCAAAGAGGGTAGCCAAAGAAAGGTAACCGGCTCAAAGGGTTTTACAAAGGATTCATAGTGTTTGGGGTAGCAAGAAAGAAAGCCTTTGTCATCTCAATTATACAAAAGCCAACGTCGCAGGAAGTCCTGACATAGTACCTTTATGCTGTATCTGTATTGACTGCCATTTCAAGATCATTTCCGTCAATGTCTCCGAGATACAGTGTTCCTCTCAGTGATATTTTCCGGATGATGTATGGATACTTCCAATTAGGAGCGAATTTTTCCTTTTGTTTATTGGTAATGTGGGGGAATACACCTTAACGCCGGTTGTTCTATTTCGAGATTCTTGGGCCGCACTTTCTTGTTGCAAGCATGGGTCATTCTTTGTTGGGATAATTACTCGGGTATTCCCTGAATACAACACACCCCTTTTGTATGCAAACCAATTTTTGTTTAGTTATTCCAATTCTTTGTTTCATTTCCTCAAAATAAACTTTTGTGCATTTCAACTCTCGATTCATTATTCTGAAATCTGACAGCATTTTGGGATCTAGGCATGAAGTCCGCAAGCATGTCATGTTATTTAAAGCTGCCTGATTTGAGCTAAAGAGAAGAGAAAAAGAAAACTAAAACAAATCTGAAAGAATAAAAAATAACAAAAGAAAAGGAAACGGACGATGAAATATTAATTTCATTTCTTGGAATCGAAAGGATAAAACAGGGTTCGCATTCAGAAATTTAAAAACAAAAACTAAAAGAAAAATCCAATTTACACCCTGAAATAATTCTGGATGCAGAAAAAATGTGACAGGACAAGTTTACTGGGCTTCCGCCTGATCGGGAATGGCCTAGCCTTTCAGTTTGGGAGTTTAGTGTCTGATCCCATCTCAACGGTGATAGTCCCTTTCCCTGGCTCGACCATGTGGGTATCGCAGAGCTTTGCCTCATGTTTTCCTTCACTCTCTTCAGTCATGAAATCCTCATTATCTTTCTCTTGACGGTCCTTAAGCTTTTGTGGTACGCGTCCAACAAACACCGGCTCATTCAGTCGTGATGTCTTAATTGCCCCCCATACCATAAAGGCTTGCTTAGGTGCACCAATTTCCTTTTCTGGTTCTAACTCAGTGATTTTACTCTTCTTTTCCCCCTTCTCTTATTTCGGGGCCGCCTTGGGCTTCCTTTCCACGTCAGAAATAGCAATTATGGCCTTGAGCGCTGGATCGAATTCTTCGTCTTCACAAATCATCCCAACTATCGGCCCGTTATTATGAGAAGGCAGCGGATTATTGGTCACATTTGAGACATCCTCATCCTTCAACACAATCTTCCCTTGCTCTATTAAATTCTCCACCACTTGTTTCAAAGTCCAACAGTCATTAGTATGGTGGCCCTCTGCCTCTGAATGATATGCACATCTGACACCAGCTTTGTAGGAAGGCGATGCCGGGTTTTGTCTATTCTGAGGAACCAGCTGCAGTAGACCCATTTGGACAAGTTTCGGGAATAGATTAGAGTAAGATTCACCAATTGGGGTAAAGTTTGATTTCTTTGGTTTTTCCCAAGGACAAAAGTTATTCTGCGGAGGTCGAGGATTATAGTGGTTCTGGTGGGGAGGCTGATTTCTTGGAAATAGAGCTTGGTTTCTACTGACATGTTGCTGCGGTTGCGCAAAAGGTTGAGCATTCATGACTGCATATGGTTGAGGGATATAGGACATTTCCCGAGCAGAGTAATAATGTTGGGGGGTTCTTTCTGAAAAGAAGGGTCTAGGAGCGTGGTGTCTTCTATCACCCGAAGTTGCCATGGATATTTCCTCTTTCATCCTACCCTTTGCTATTCCTCCAGACCCTCCTAGGATTGCTTGGGAGGTCGCTCGAATGGCCGCTTGACTCAAAATTCTTCCCGTCTTCAAACCATTTTCCACCATTTCCCCAATCTTGATCGCCTCTGCGAAAGGCTTTCCCATTGCTGACATCATGTTCTGGAAATAGTCTGGTTCCTGAGCCTGGAGGAAAGTAGTGACCATTTCTATTTCGTCCATAGGGGTTTTCACCCTGGATGCTTGCTCTCGCCATTTAATAGCATATTCTCTGAAGCTTTCGGAGGGTTTCTTCTTTAAGTTCGATAAAGAATTCCTGTCTGGCGCAATGTCAATGTTGTACTGGAACTGTTTCACAAAATCTCTAGCCAAATCGTCCCAGATGTGCCATCGAGATATGTCTTGATCCATGTACCATTCCGATGCTATCCCGATCAAGCTTTCTCCGAAATATGCCATCAGCAATTCTTCCATGCCGCCGGCACCTCGCAATTGATTGCAGTATTTCTTTAGATGAGCAATAGGGTCGCCATGCCCGTCATACTTTTCGAACTTCAGCGTCTTAAAGCCTGAGGGCAAATGGACATGTGGGAACATGCACAAATCTGCGTAAGAAACACTCCACTGTCCGCCTAGACCTTGCATGTTTTTCAAACTCTGTTCCAAGCTGCTCATTCTTTTTGCCATTTCATCCCGTTCGGGAGCTTTTGGATTTTGGCTTGGCATGAGCTGAGGATAGACATTGGCGGCAAACTGGGTAGGATCCCGTGGAAGGGGTGGCGCCGGGAATGTAAAAGAAAAGGAATCAAAGAAAGGAGTATGTGTGCCGGTATACGCCGTGATTGGAACGGGCAAACCAACAGATGTTCTTGCAGATGTATCTAATGCTGTCACCCGAGGATGGGAAGTGGTGGGTGATTCAGAGAGGGTTGTGACATTAGAATACCCAAACAGAGTAGGTGGGTAATTGGTGGGAGTATTAGAAATCCCACTTGACCTGAGGAATAGTTCGGGGAACCCATGGATTAGACTCGGGGGCTCTTTCCCGTTATTCCAGTCATCTAACCTCTCCAGCATTCGACATCACAAAATTTTGTTTTCTTCTGCAGCTGCTGACTCAGAAGCCGGAATGGCTGACACGGAGCTCTCTTCCAAAACTGGAACGGTTGGTAGAGGGATTTCTGAAGACATGTTGGCACTTCTTTTGGACCTTGTGAAATAAGGATGGGTACTTTCTTTTGATTTAGCAACGGGTTGCTGAACTTTTCCTTTGGACCTCGTGAAGTATGAATGTGAGGCCAGAGTACCACAAAATCAACCACCCTTTTCTAAAACCTGGAGTTTGGCAAACAAACGGTTAGTCTGAACAACATAACAGATAAGTAATCTCATGTTGGGTGTGATGCATTTATACGGTTGACCGTGTTGCTACTTGTAATCGATTGTAATGCGTTATTCCGGCTTATACTTTCCGCTGCTTTCATCTTCTTCCCCTCTTTATCAATTTTCTTTACACTCTTTTTTTTTCGTTTTTCTTTTTTTTTTCTTTTAGTGATGGTCGAATCTTATGTGGATTGCCTACGTATCATGTCCCCGCATGAATCAGACCGGGCGTAGTTCGGAAAATCGGGAATTGAGTAAATCAACTAATTCTTGAAAGAAATGCTTTAAGAGAAAAAAAAGGAAAATATATTCATATTTTTGCTTATTATTTTTTTTTATTTTTTTTTTTTGATTTTTTGTTTTGCTTTTTGATAGAAAGACTTCAATAAAAATTTATTTGCTTTGGAGTAAAATCCATATTTTTAAATTTTGATTTTTATTGATTTTTCTTTTATTTCATGAAAAGCAGTAGAAAGAACGAAACCATTTTTTTTAGTTTTTTTTTTTGAACTACTTTTACTCTTTTTTTAAAAAAAAAAATTTCTAAAGAAAGATTTTAATGAAGGAACTAAATGAGAGTATTTTTTTTTTTTTGATTTTTTTTTAAAATTGGTGTCGAAACCGATGAGGTTTTCCTACGTATCTCACATCCGGTGAGAATCAGACCCGCGTAGTTCGTATATGAAAGGACAATAATAATAAAACAATTTTTACAGGAATTTTCAATTTTCACAATAAAACAAACTTGATTACAAAGTTTTAAAAACTAGCCATACTAACAGATTTTGATGGAAAGAAGTACTTACAGACTTGAAAATCAAACACCATATGATCTAATCAAAAGAAATATAAAAAAAAACTAGCAGATTACTCCCCTGTTTGCCAATTTCAACCAAATGGCTATTTCTGCAAACGTGGCCCCTTCTCAACTCCATATGAATTTTGAGGCCGGGCAGGATTTCTTTACAAACTTGTCCATTCTTTTACGAAGACAACCTTTCGACAACTGAAAGATGCTATAAGGCTATCTCGGCAAGAACGGTTTAAAATACCGCCGAAACTAGCTTGACTTATTTTGACCAAAAATTCGAGCATTTACTTGCCACTGATTCTTTTTCTTATTTTTTTTTTCAAATTAAAATAAAATACATGGTTTTGCAGACACGGCCTTTCAGCACCTCGGGGACGAGGATTTTAAGGCTGTGTTTAGCTAATTGACCAAAAATCCTAAAAATGATCAAAAGTGGCCGTTTATGCAAAGTCAGCATTTCGGCGTCCCTCTCGGGAACATTCGATTATTTTTGGCAAGAGCGGCATCACCTGACTTATTTATGACAAAAATTAAAATTTAGATATTTTTTTTTCTTTTTATTTTTTTCAAATTAAAACAAAAAAAAATTCGGTATTGCAAATACGGCCTTTAGGGCCTCGGGGACGAAGATTATAGTGCTGTGAGGGTCAATCGACCAAAAAATCTACAAAATGACCCAAAAGTGGCCGTTTATGCAAAGTCGGCCTTCCGGCGTCCCTTTCGGGTACATTCGGTTGTTTTTGAAAATGGCATCACTCAACATATTTACAACGAAAAATCAATTTCAATATTTTTGGCTATTTTTTGGAAAAGGGGAGGTTGGACCCGATGAAGGTTGCCTACGTATCTCACATCATGTGAGAATCAAACCAGCGCAGTTCGGTAATAAAAGAACTAAATCATTTTAAGAAAAGAAAACGAACCATTTTTAAACAGCGTTTCTAAAACAAATTATTTTCAGGGAAGCTAACCTATCTTTAATAAAAATAAAATTTTTTTTTTTTTTTTTGCATTTCTTCAAAAAATTATTTTCTAAGGAATTAATAAAATTTATTTGGAATTTTTTTTTTTTGCATTTTTCAAAAGGAAACATTTTAAAGAAACTAACTATTTAAAATTAACAAAATTTATTCGGAGATTTTTTTTTCTTTTCATTTTGTTTTCTTTTTTTTTATTATTATTTTCAAAAATTATTTTCCAAGAAAAGCATCTCGTTTTCCATTCGATTGACATTTTCCACTCCTTACCCTATTTTTTAACAAATCGGTCGGCATGTAAGATCGAAACAAATAAATGCACACAGAAAGATGCAACAAGTTGGTCTTTTGTTTCAAGTACACCTGTCCTAGACAAGCCCAACCCCTGTGTTGAGCCTCCTAAGTCAAATATGCACATGATGCAAATAGACGTTCCTATCGGGGACCCAACATAAGGTTTTGTTATTCTAAATCATCATCCTATTGGAAAAGGTATCTAGACTGGCTTTAACTCGAGCGGACAACTCGAGCCGAAGAGTGTCAGTGCACCGGTAGCATGGCTTTCCGGCTTAATTGACAAAACTCTCCGCCTAAACATGTGTGACCAGAAATCCTTCACCGGGTGCCAAGCACCACAGCTATCTTGAAAAAAACGGGTTATGTCCAGCAAATGCCCGATATTATATTTCAAAAGGCTCAGAAGAGGAAAAATGGGTATCGGCACAATTTATATACAATTCACAAAATATCAAAGCGGTAAAAACGACATTTAGCACATTAATACAAACATATAATAAAATCAGATAATAAATAAACCAAATAGAACAATTATTCAAAGCTGGAATTCTTAAACCCTTAACCAGTGGTTCTGGGTTTGTTTCCCCAGTGGAGTCGCCAGAGCTGTCACACCTCCTTTTGGCGCGCCCCCTACCCCGGAGAGTAGATGCGCAAGGGAGTTTTTCCAATTTAAGTGACAATATCCGAAACGGGATTATTTTATTTATTTCAGAGTCGCCACTTGGAATAAATTAAGGTGTCCCAAGTCACCAATTTATTTAAATCCCGAATCGAGGAAATTTCGACTTTCCAAATGAAGTCTGCGAACCAGAGATTCTAAGTAAGGAATTTTGTTGACCCGAGGGAAGGTATTAGGCACCCCCGGATCCCGTGGTTCTAGCACGGTCGCTTCAATTATTATAAATGGCTAAATATCTGATTTTAAAAAAAAACATGTTCACACTATAATGCAATTTAAACCTATTAACCGCTTTTATCTAACTTTAAGAATGATTGTAACGTTATTAAAATACGCCTCGAACCACGTCACATAAATATACCCGTGATTTTGACGTATTTTAACATCGTTGAGATTTGAATTTAGGTTAGCTTGGAATTAGAGCGCTCTTCCACAAATTCGAATCTTTTAGCGTTAGAACTACATAATGCACGATGAGGTGCATTTATTAAAGCCATTTCGCTATCATCAACATGGATCATTTATAGGAAAATCACGTTCCATGCAGTACATTGAGCTTGCATGAAATGATTATTATGTGACAATAAAATTCCTTCAGTACATTATAGGAAAATCACGTTCCATGCAGTACATTATGAAGACATGAACCGGAAATTTCAAACAACAATAGCATCACTTATTCACTTGAAGAGATAAATAATAAAATAAATTTATATCTAATCTCAAACCCCAACTATTCCCTCACTGAACCAAAATAACTTTCAATACATTAAATATTTATAACAAACGGAACCTAAGCTTTTGATTCCAGTTAAACAAAAAGTATCAACAAATGTTCCAAATGCCCCAACAGAAGAGTAGAGTTTCATAGTGGTTGTATTATGAAAGGCATTTATCCAAAATAAGTGATGGAACTAATGACAACTACAAGGTGTTTGGTCACATAATCCAAAGATTAACAATAGCCTCTAATAGCTATAACAACAAATGTTCTTTGATCAATTCAAACTTCTTTTCTTGTCAGGTTGTTCATTTCAAGTAAAACATTTCATCGACCTAATTGGCCTAATACAAAATAATTAATATAACTAATCTATTCAACATGTTCTAGAGCCAACTAAGATGTAAATGACTAACATAGTAACAAAATTACAATGAAAGTCAAACAGAATAGTCTGCCATTCCATTTCATTTCAAGTGAGGAGATACATGAGACGAATCGGGAGAATGTACATGGAATTAACAGAGGAGAAAATATGAGGAGCAGTAGAGTAAATGCAGCAGTCAGCACCAGCAATAACACTTAGCACCCAGATATGGAACAAATGACTAATTTTAAACCAAGCATGGAATGCAATAAATCAGATACTTTTGATCAATAGTATCCCAGCTCACACAAAGCCCAATTTAAGCTCGAATCAATCCTTAATATCCAGGGATAACTTAATATCAGGACAGTAGCAACAGAATAACAAACACCCCACTAATTTGAATCGAGTTTTATTTGAGAGTAAAAATAAAATTTTCAGACCATTCCCCTCTTTCGAATCTGAAATTTTCGACTTAAACCTAGGCAACTAGGTTCTGATTTATCTCTGGAAATCAGTGTGTATATCTAATCTCTCTGATTTACAGAAGGTTCAAGCTTTTTCAGATTCTCACCTCTATTCTGCCAGTGTGTTTCAAACTCTCCCCCTGAGTGTCTGTTTTTTTCAGTCTTTTATAGCCAAAAACCAAGCCTTTTTCCAGCCTGTTTATTCCCTAGTCCATGTTACTTCTTAAACCTTTTAACAATCCCCCCATGTGCTATGACTTTACAGCTAAAAAAAACACTAAGCCAAACCAACAGTTTTTGTTTTCATTTGTTAATTCAAAAGTGCACTTACATTGGGTATAGGCAGGCCATTCATTTTAAAACAAAATTCTTAATTGTTTTCCCCATGTTCTCGTTTGGCAGTGTATCATCCATTTAAATTAAACACTAACTTACAATTAAACAACTACACAGCTATAACCAATTCCGTCCCTAATCAGCATCGCAAACAATTCAAATTTGTTAAATCCGACAGTGGCTCGGATGAGCTTAGGCCATATCGATGAGATTTTTCTCGTATTGTTTGTCGATCCTACGACGATATTCGTTTAAACAACTACGACCTATATAATCGATAAAGATTAATCGACATTCAAACTATAACATACGGTCAGGCTCAGAGGGGGCAACAAACCTAATCAACAATTCGACGACCTTAAACGAAGTAAACATACAATGCTACCACAGCAAACACAATCAATCGGATAGAAAAGAAAAAGAATGAATTGACCAAATAAAGGGTCCGAGAAGAAGCAAACGAAAATCCGAAACACACAAACACTAATACTAAACAACAAGTATAACGATAAATAAAACAAAAAGAAGAAGAACAAATACCTTAAGAAAAGGAAATCGGAACCAAACGGGCTTGGTATTTAGACGAACTTGAAACCTTTTTGAGGCCAAACAGGCTGTAATCGAGTGTTCTCGAGTGAGAACAACTCGATTAAAACCCATTGGAACCTCAAAAATCTTCCCAAAGAGACCCCGAAACCTTCTAGGTTTTCTTTGATGTTCGAATTTGGGGGATGGGAGTTAGGGCTTGATTCAAACTAATTGGTTTGTGGATTCGGATAGAGGGGGAGAAGGGTGGTTCAGGGGTGTGAGTTTGGGTGACCGGCGACACCTTGCCGCCGGGTTTTGGGCGTGGGGGTAGTCCGGCGGCGGCTAGGGTTTGGGGAGGGGATTTTGTCTCTAAGGGTAAGGGTTGTTTGGGTGAAATGAGTGAGTATCAGGGGGTTTTGGGGGTTTTTTGGGTAATTAAAATGCATGGATTAATCGTGGCCGTTGGATCATAAAAATCCAACGGTTCAGATCAGTTAATGGGGGAGAAACGACGTCGTTTAGCTTAGTGGGACTGGGCATGTTTGGGGGACGGTTTGGGCCGGGTAAGGGTAATATTGGGGTATTTTGTTTGGGCTTAGTCTTATTTAATGAAAGATGACCCAAATGGTTTGTTCTTCTATTTTTTGTGTTATTTTCTTTTCTATTATTTCCTTAAAATAAAACTAAAATTCTAAAAATTCTAAATTAACTTATAGAAATAAATCAACTTATAAAAGGTACGAGTTAAATCGTTATAACAATTAACACAAAATTAAATAACAATTAGGGCTAAAATCACACATTTAGACTTTAGACATTAAACACATATTTTGTTATTTTCCATTTTCGTCAAACAAACTTTATTACCCTAAATTACAAACATGAATTTATATGCAAATGCAAATATTTTTGTATTTTATATTAATTTAAATAGAAATGCGCACACAAAAGATACAAATAATAAGAGAAAAATAACACAAAAAATCACGAAAATCACGCTCAACACAAAACTATTTTATTTTGCATTTTTGGGAGTAATTCTCATATAGGGCAAAAATCACGTGCTCACACTCCTCATTTCCTGCCATCTCTATTGGTTGTGGTTGAACTACTATGTCCAACTCTCTGTCAATTTCGGTTCTTGCATCTACTTCCATTCTCACTCTGTGAAGTGTTCGTTCAATTTTAGGATGAAGGGGAAGTAGATTGTTTGCTTTTTGGCTCCTCCGCATTTAGAATAAAAGCATGTGTTCACAAAAAATAGGTAACTAAAAATTAAATCTTGAACAAATAATTAATAAAAGCTTAACCCAGTCAAGTTGCTAATTTCTAAGTCCCCGACAATGGTGCTAAAAACTTGTTGCGATCAAAATACTCACGCAAGTACATGTGATCATCAAGTAATAAAGTAGTGAGTAAAGTATCGTTCCCATGAAGACTTGTGATTAACTTTTGACTGATCCAAACTCAATTAGCTTATTGATCCAAGAGATTTCTCACAAAATATAGTTATCTCTAATTTACCACCTAAAAATATCAGTTACTAAAACAACTGAAATAATTAACTAAACAAATAATAATTTTATTTAACAAACAATAGGGGAAGATATTCGAGGGTCATGGGTTAGTTAACAATCGTATTGCGTTCTTGGCCTAAAGTAACTGATTGATTTATCTGGATTATTGATTGATAGGGTTGATAATACTCATAAGTATCTTTTGACTCCTTACTCCCTATTCAAAGTAACTTAATGCCTATATGTCTATAGAATTAAGATTAACAAGAATGCGTTTACAGTTCCTGTATCCAAGCAAGGCTATTAGGTATATGTCTATTCTAATTGCGAATTTGTTTCCCGATACCCGGTTTCAAGAACTTGCTCTATGTAATTTTATATGCAATCTAAAGTTCACACTTTCGAGTTCAACTATAGATTCGTATATAATATTTTACTGTTAGCTACTCAGCAAAATAATTGAGAACATAATTAAATAAACAGCCCAATATGATAAATCAACTTCGATAAATTAAACCCTGAACAACAACGTTCATGGTTCACCCATGACCCTAGAACAATAAGTTTTGGTCATTGATAGTCATGTTCATCTCAATAATATTTACTTTCATTCAAAATGTAAAACAAAAAGAAAAAAAGAAGAACTTGATGTTGGATTTTCTTCCTTGCCTCTTGCCTCTCTGTTTCTTGCACTAAACTATGAAACCCTTGATATTTAATCCTTGGGCGAGCTTGACTTTATATAGGTTAAGTAAAATTTCTACCATATTTCCAATTTTGACCCTAACAGATCTTTTCCGGAACTAGGACTAGCGCAAACGCGCTAATGTTCGCGCTAGTCTCTTGACATTCTGCCTCCCGCTTCTGGACTAGCGCGGTCGCGCTTGACCTCGCGTTAGAGCTCGCGCTAGTTCAGGCCATTTTTTCTTCAATTCTTTGTCTAGCCTTTGCGCGCACACAGCTTCGAGGGGTCTTTCTTGCTCCAATGTAGCTTCAGTCACCACTTTAAGACATCATATAGGCTCATCGTCCTGCAATATTTGGAATTCACAATTAGAGCCCATTTTTTATCATTTAACAATATTATGACATTGAAACATAATCAAGCGAGAGCATAAACAATCGCCAAATCACCTGGACCTAGCCTAATTTCACATTACTATTAATTTTAAATTGTTTGAAGTAATTATTGAACTCCATTTTTGAGATTTGTCGGTCTCAAATTCGAATAAAGAAGAGCTGTACAGTAGTTTTTTGTTATTGTTGTTGTTTAAGTACTTATTGCTATTACTAAGTATTATTTTGAATTATTTTCCTAATTAATGATTTTGAAAAAGAATTTGGACCAATGATCCAAGATTCTGGAATCGGCTACTTCCATTGGAGTTGATTAGGAACTTGCACATGCATATTCGATGTCACAAAAATTGGCCAGTCTTTTACTCTCTTATTATTCGATCCCTCATTTGCATCAAAACCACGCTTTCGTCGTCTGATTTCACCTCACTTCTTTATCCACAATTTGATCCTTTTCTTTTCCTGTCACAATACGAATTTCTCACCTTCGAAAATCGTAATGGCGCCTACTCGTGAAAGTTAAGCAAGCCAAGTATTATAGATTCATTACCCTTTTTTCTTAGTCTTTTTTCACGTTTCAATATAATAGGTGATCAACAGTGAAATAATTAAAAACAACCACGAATGTGAAAGACAAAAACTTAATAGTTTAACCAAATACTGATACATGAATCTGAAATACAATTCTACCCATAATTTGGTGTCACAAAGTCACAGACTATCTACGAATACTACAAACAGAGGTCTGAAAGATAAATACAAAGCTGTCTCTGAAATACATAAAAGAAACATAATGAAAATATATAAGGAGACGCTACGGCCTTAGGACGCCTGCAGGACTACCTCCGGTCGCCTGTTAGACTGAAGAAAGCAATCTCACTGCGGTCCAAAAGCTGCAGCACTGGGATCTGCACATAGTGCAGAGTGTACTATCAGCACAACCAACCCCACTTGCTGGTAAGTGCCTAACCTAACCTCGACGAAGTAGTGACGATGCTAGGACCAGACTACCAAATAAACCTGTGCAGTTAAATCATACATCAAAAAAATAAAGGCAGTTATTTACAGTTAAAGATAGGAGGGGGAAAGCATGCTATGGGGAGTATCAGATAGCAACAGAACACCAACAGAGGAAATTAAGAAAACTATAATTCAATTACCAATAAGAATAAGGAAAAGAAACAAAATATTCAGTTTCATTGTTTCTTGTTGCGACGTGCAACCTGATCCCAAACATATAATACCGTTGCGGCGTGCAACCTGATCCCAAATCATATTATACCGTTGCGGAGTGCAACCCAATCCCATTTCATCTAATATCGTTGTGGAGTGTAACCTGATCCCGTTTCATATAGTACCATTACGGCGTGCAACCCAATCCCATTTCATATAATACTGTTGCGGCGTGCAACTCGATCACATTTTATATAATATCGTTGCAGCATGCAACTCGATCTTATTTCATATGATATCGTTGTGGCGTGCAACCGATCCTATTTGCAATTCAACATCAATCATAAAAAACCCCGGCAAGGGAACCAATAATGATAATCATCATATTAAGCATGAATAAATCACAACGGAGTCACAACAATTAAAATATGAGACTCATGGGCATGCTTGATACTGATGTATAGATACTCATCACCATGCCTATACATCGTAATCCACAATTAGCATATAGAAAATAAGATACAACTCCTAATCCCTCAAGCTAAGGTAAGACCAAACACTTACCTCGATGCCACGAACACAATTCAAGCCTCAACTACCGCTTTACCTCTTGTTCACCATCAATTCGCTTCTATCTAGCCACAAGTTACTTAGCTATATCAATAAATGCTAAATGAATCAATTCTAATACATAAAAAATGATATTTTCAATAATTTCCCCAAAAGGTCAAAAATCAACCCCGGACCCATCTGGTCAAACCCGAGGTTCGAACAAAACCCTATTACCCATTCACCCACAAACTCATACATATAATTTGTTTTGATAATCGAACCTCAAATCAAGGTCCAAATCCCAAAAATTAAAACATTCTAAGTTCTATCCAAAACACCCAATTTCCTTCATGAAAACCCTTGATTTTAAATTGAAATCACATAAAAAGATCGATTAGATTAAAAAAATGAGTTAGAAATGACTTACTAGATTTGGAAGAGTAATTGCCTTTGAAAATCGCCAAAAGATGTTTTAGGTTTGAGAAATGAGAATTTTCAGCTAAGTTATGATTTAGCAGGTAGCGGATGTCTCAATTGCGACCAAGGTTCTCAATAACTATGAATTTAGCATCAAAATCAAAGAAAACTCTCATGAACTTTTAAGTTTCATTTTAACAATGATGGTCCGATTCACGTCATATCACGTCCATTTTTACCAAATTTTACAGGCTCAACTTAAATGCCATATAAGATCTGTATCAGGCTCGGGAACCAAAATATGGGCCTGATACCACCATATTCAAACACATTTAAATTTCTACTAACTCTTATAATTTCAGTTAAACAATTTCCTTCAAAAATTTATTTCTCGAGCTTGAGACCTCGAAAATCGATTTCGCCCTCCTCTCAACCCAATCCCTTACTTGACCCTCAAAACTCACTATCGAGTTGTAACCGAAGTAGATCAAGAGAAGGTACGATGCCCAGACGGCAGATTTGACCTAATGCCAAAGGCTTAGAATGAGACGGATCAGGGATCCAGAATGACTTTATTGACTGATCACAGAGCAAGAAAGACGCTTTACGCAGCATTTCAGGTCAGAAACTCTATAAGCGTGTCATCAAGTTAGGTTAGGCCAACCTCGGAACTAGATGTGGTCACCTTTCTGATCTAACACCACATGCGATGGCTAGAGATCATCCTCTCAAAAGGACAGAAAGAAGGAATCTTCCTAAGAAGAACCTAGACGGTTTCTGGAAGCATCCTTTACTTTGTTGTTCACAGTAGCAGCTTTCCAAGTGGGAGAATGAGGACCGTCGGATCCAGGACATGAAGGCACACACGTCCAAGTTTCATATTTTTCTACGGATTCTCCGGGGCCGCCGAATCACAGGTTCGGATATATTTACCCAAAATATTGATCGAAGTCAACTTAAATTTATTTTAAAAGTAAAATTTATTATTTTTTACATATTTTCACATAATGGCTTCCAGATACATGCCCGAACTGCACGCACAAAATGAAGTGGGACAAAAGGAGGTTTTAAGGCCTCAAAACACTGAATTTACTTTCAACCCCTCCCCCCCCCCCCATATCTACTGTATAACATGGATGCTAATTTCATTTAGACATCATCTTGTTATATCACCAACAGCCGGTCGTATTTTGTCATGTATAGCCTTTTTGGCGAATTTTCTCCAAAGGTCAAAAGTGGATTTTTTTTCTTAGAATTACTTTTTTTTTTCAATTTAAGGTATTTTGGCCAAGCTATTTTGGGGGAAAAATATACTTTTGGGAAGAAGTATAACCAGTTTCTCAGAAGGAGTAAAAAAAGTAGCTTCTTACAAAAAGCAATAATAGAAGTAGTCTAGACTTCTCTTCTTACTAGAAATATCCTTATTTATTTTAAACATAATACTTAGGATATTAATGTACACACTTGGATGATCCAACTCTACTTCACACCTACAGGGAACAAAACCAAGTCGCTAACTCACTTGCAAAGTCTGGTAGCTAAATGGAGAGTACCGGAGGAGTCACTATATATACATAACCACCATCTTTTGTTCGAACAGCACTGGAGAATGATTGCACAGGAAAGCTTTTTGTTAGAAGACTGGCTCTATCAACTCTTCCGGTTTCAAACCGTTTACATCCATCCCTTGAACATCGTTTATGAACTACTCCTAATATAGGCCCTAGTAGTAGTGGTGGTAATAGTAGTAGCAGTAGTAGTTTTTCCCTGCGCTCCCCGTTTTGTTATGACCCATCAAGAGGTCGCCCCCTTAGAATGATGCATATGCTCCCTTAAACTGCTTACTACTATGATTTAGTAATAAATCTAGTTCTCCTTTCCACCAAAATATAAAGCATTTCTTCTTATTTTAGGATAATTTTCTAATATATAGTAACTTTAGGGGTAAATCTTTTTATATTTGTTGGATGATTTTAATATATTTAAATAAACATAAAAGAATTAATTTTTTTTTTATTTTCATATTTTACTTAAATAAAATAAACATATTTAATTATTATCTTTAATAATAAAAATTTTAAATTATTTATTTACTTATAATATGAATTATTACATAAATTTGTTTTTAATCGTAATTTGATACTTAAAAGTATTTTTAAAAAGTTTAGACAAAATGATTAATCAATCGCAAATTGCTTCTCTTCGAAAGTACTTTTCAGAGTAACATGATTTTTTCTGTTTGGCCAAATAAGCTACTAGTTGTGACGCTTTATCTAACCAAGATAATTTTTATTACCCACAAGACCAATTTAGGCTCACTACTAATTATTCAGAACTCAAGTTCTTTCTTTGACTATAAATAGACTGGAATTTGATTGTTGTGATTCAAATTGTAACAACTCAACAACTGAACGATTCCCTGGGGAACAGTCGCCACTTAATTTTTTATTGGATTCGCTTTATTCTATTCTTGTTTTAAGAAAAAACTATTTTAAAAACTTTCCTCTAAGTTTAACTTCGTAATACTAATTTGCAATATTACATTCACCTCCCTTGTTTTAATTCTTTGATTTTTTTTATTCTTAAATTAAAAAAAGGAATCAAATCACGATAATCCAACAAATTTGCTTACAATAATCAAAAAAATATTATTAAATTACGCTCAACAAAAATAAACTGCCAAAGATCACTTTTAGCCTATACCCGAAACTGTTTACTTCCGATAGCAGTAAAAGTGTATAAAATTTATATATTATGTATATACACACACAAAAATTATAACTTTTTGCTATTATTTTATAAACGATTATGCAACATTATTTTGGGATTTTTACCTGTGTATACCATATAGCAAACATTATTACCTCCCATATTTAAGGTTTGTATTTATTACATTTAAGCATACCAACTTTTAATTTATGTACCATAATTCAAACTAAGGCTTTAATTATACTCTCGTTTAATGTAGGCGTGCATTTAGAGACAAAATCTTCCAATTAATCACTTTACCCGCTTCTCTCTCATCCCCACAGTTAATTTCCCCCCTCCCACGATTTACTCACAGTTAATTCCTCCCCCTCCCCCTCCCCCCCCCTAATCCACATTTTTTCTTCAGTTTTCTTTCCCTCGTTTTCCTATAGCAGAAACCCACAATCCCCATCACGTTCATTCACTTCCCCCACCATTTTCATCCAATTCAAACTTTGTATTCATCTCCTTAATCATGAAAAAACCCAATACTCCCAAAAAAAACCATCAAAAGTTGTAGTGACAGATATTCCCTCTTTTGATTTAGGTGTTTTAACACCTAAATCCCCACCCAAAACCCCACATTCTACACATGCAAGTGAAAAAACTACAGGTATGTCTTCTCCTAGCCAAATTCGTCCTGAAATGCGAAGCAAGCATTTGCACGATGTCGATGCTAGTGCAGTAGATAAACACGTCGAAAAACAACTGAAGCGCAAGGGCAAAGAGATGAGGGTAGATGAAGATTTTGTAGAAGATTCACCCAAAGTTCCAACCGGAAAAAGACTCATGTTATCTCCTTCATCGTCAAACCAAACAAAGAAAAAACCTTCAAAAAAGCACAAAAATTGATTCCTCGAAAAATTTTAATAAAGGTAAATATTTTTTATTTGTCCCCACTATTTTGTAGATTGATTTTGGTTGCAAAAAGATAGTTTTCAAGTGCTATTTTAGTGTTCAAGTATTTTTTGGAAAGATATTATTTGGTCTCAATTTTGTAGATTGTTTGTCGCAATTTTGTAGGTTTATTTGGCACTATGATTACATAGCAGCTATAATTGTAGTTATAATGTAGTAGCTTTGTAGTTGTTCTCAGTAAAGTGTAGTTATGGTTTTTTATTGCAACTTGTGTAGCTGCTACATTTAACTCCATTTTAAATATAATTATACTATACTTTTTAAGGTTACATTATGTAACTGTTATATTGTTCTTCTTTGATTGTTCAAGTGTACTTTTGTTAAATGTGGTCTAGTCCTAAATTTACAACTACTTTATATGACGACCCAAAGGGTCATCACTTGTTTTATTAATCATTTCGAGCTTCTGAGGTCTTGAAAAACTCATTTATAGTTGCCTCGATTTGCGTGCACAGTCTGGTCACGAAGCTGGAAAATTTTTATGTTGAAATATGTGAAATATGTGAAAAATTTTGAGGAATTTTGATATTAATATTGATATGGTTGACTTTGGTCAACATTTTTGATAAACGGACCCGAAACCGTGATTTGACAGTCTCAGAAAATCCGTAGAAAAATATGGAACTTGGGCGTATGCCCGAATTGAAATCCGAGGTCTAGAACCCCGGTAAAAGAATTTTTCTGTTAAATTGTTTTCTGAAAATGTTTAAGGAAAATGAAACTGAATTTTGATTAAAAAGTACTGGTATCGGGCTCGTATTTTGGTTCCGACGCCCGGTACATGTCATATATATTGGTTAAGCGCTTCCTGTAAATGTTGGTTGAAAACGGACGTCGTTTGACGTGTTTCGGCCTTAAATTGGAAATTTTTGAAAGTTATGAAAATTTGAAAGAATTCTTGAGTTTTAAAGCTCAATTCATGGATTCTGATGTTATTTTAGCGATTTGATCGCGCGAGCAAGTTCGTATGATGTTTTTGAGTTAGTGTGCATATTTGGTTTGGAGCCTCGAGGGCTCGGGTGAGTTTCGGATAGGCATCGGGGTGGTTTTGGACTTAAGAAAAACTGCAGAAAACCTGCAGCAGGCAATCCTTCTACGCGTTCGCGTCCAGGTGGTCGCGTTCGCGATGGCCAACTTCTTTTCTTCAACGTGTTCGCGTCCTCCTGGTCGCGTTCGCGATGCCCAGCTATTTCCCTTCATCGCGATCGCGTACTACTTCACGCGTTCGCGTAGTGTAAATTTGAGCCAACCCTTTTTTCTCTACGCGTTCGCGTGGATAAGCTCGCGTTCGCGTAGGCTAACCTGTAAGCCCCAGAATTTTCTTCTTCGCGTTCGCGACAAGCCCCACGCGAACGCGACGTGTAAAACTTCTGCTTCATTGCGAACGCGACCGGGGTGTCGCGAACGCGATGAACAAACTTATGCCCAGTGAATTTAAGTCAGAAAACAGAACAGAAACGGGATAAAAATCCCATTTCTGTTCAACTCTCTCCTCCACAACCCCTTGGACGATTTTTGAGCGATTCTTCATCAAACTTCTTGGGTAAGTGATTCTTAACTCCTTTTCTTCATTTCCCGTCAATATTATTTGAATTCCTAAGCCTAAATAGGTGTAAATGGGTAGAAAAACTAGAGAATTGAGTATAGTAAGGATTTTCAAAGAATTTGCGATCTAGACTTCGTTTTGGAGTCGAACTTAAGAACAAATTGTATATTTGAACTCATGGATGATTGGGTGAACTTATTTTGGTTCGAAACTTGAGTTTCGATTATGTGGGCTCGGGGTCGATTTTTACTATTCCGGGCAGAATGTTGTAAAAATCATAATTTACAATATGAACTAGTTTGTTAAGTAGAATTGATGATATTAAATCAATTGTGTATAGATACGATTGTATTGGAGCCAAATTTGAAAGGAAAAGGCATTGCTACGGATTGAATCGTTCGTAAACTTTCGAGGTAAGTGTTTGTTCTATCCTAGCTTGAAGGAATAGGAATTTAGTTATGTATAAATTGTTGATTAAGAGTTATTGGTGTCACACCGGTAATAGAGATAAATTGTTGAATTATTATCAATTATTGGTTCAAAACCGGTAATTATAAATATTGTTGATGCAGAGATTATTGGTTAAATGCCGGTAATGTATATATTTATGAATTGGGATCGTGTGGCGCGCCGACCACTTATATGATAAGAAATGGGATCGTGTGGCACGCCGACCACAAAGTGATTTAAATCTTGGCATTGGCCATCGTTGCCGGTAGCCTATTGATATACTTGGGAGCGGGTGGTACGCCTACCACAAGATATGATTACTGTTATAGTGGGGAGCGGGTGGTACGCCTACCACGAGATATGAAATGAAAAAAAAAGGATTGAGACATGAAAGTAAGATTTATTCTGTTGACTAGATTACTCTGGATATCATGAGTTATTGACTGTTATTTCAGAGCAGAGTATTTTCTTATAATTGTTTTGCACATATATATATATATTGAAACTGTACAGGTTTATGTGGGTGACTGGCCTTAGTCTCGCCACTATTTCGCTGGAATAGGCCAGGCACTTACCAGCACATGGGGTCGGTTGTACTGATACTACACTCTGCGCTCTTTTTGCGCAGATACAGGTTACAGACAGTAGGAGCGTGTAAGGCCCCGTAAAATTTTTGTGCATAAAACCTAGTAGCTGTGGTGTCATGGTCCGAATAATGTGTTAGGAATGCGTAGAATTCTTCGCGGCGAGCTTGCGAGCCGCGGTTCGAACCCTTGGTAATGATTTAAGTTTCAAAAATGTAGAGAAATAATTTTTCCGAAAAAGTGTCAAATGTGCGGTCAAGAATGCGACCGCAAACCTGACATGCGGACCGCATTCTGACCGCAAATCGTTCCAGAGAGTTGCCCAAATCCGTGTCAAATGTGCGGTCGATATGCGATCGCATGTCAATCTGCGGTGCACTTTTGCGACCGCAGAATCAACATGCGGTCCGCATAGTGACCGCATGTCTTAACAGAACCTGCGTAATTTTTTGAGCCATTCTGCGGTCACTATGCGGACCGCATGTTGATTCTGCGGTCGCATAGTGACCGCATATTTGACCCCGGCCCAGATTTTTGTAACATTTTGACCCGATCTCTTCTTTAATATAACACCTTTCTTCTTCATTTTTATCATATCATCTCACCAAAATTAGAGAGAGAAGAGAGGGTTTTTAGAGAGAGAAGTTCTTCATCTTCAAAGATTGTTCCAACTAATTAATTCCAAGGGATTCTAGGGCAAGGATTCAACTTCCCCAATATTTTCAAGGTAAAAAACCCTAACTATTTTCTTTGATTTTCAGTTTTAATTGGGTAAAGAGAGGTTTTCATATAATAGCTTTTAAAAATAGAATTTTTACACTCATGCATGATTATTGAACTTGATTTCTAGTAAAAAGAAGTGAGTAGAAGTAAGAGTCTTCAAGGACAAGGTTGGCAAGAGTAAGATAGCTTGGGTAAGCATAAAGTAGGAAGTTAACGGAAGAAAACTCATCACCAGGTATGTATGGCTAATTTTGATTCTTGTAAAATCGCCCATATGTGTGAAATTGTTTGGCATGTGTTAATTTGAGAGATTTTATGTGATTTTTCGATATCATTGTTGGGTATACAATTGATGATTGAACTACATTTGGTATGGTTTGAAATATGAATTGAAAGATGACAAAGGAATTGAAATTGGTAAAGAACTGAGGAAAATTGTTGTTATGGCATATATGGTTCCTTTTGGAAAGAGATGAAACACCTGAATTGTGGAAATATTGTAACATGGTTGTGATATTGAATTGAGAAGAAATTGAGAACATGAACCAATGTGTAAGTTGCTTATTTGAACTTGTTGAAATTGTGTGTAGTACCTTATCTGCTTGTTTGAACTTGTTGTGTTTTAAACTGTAAGGCGGGGTCGTGTTGCGCGCCGCAACGTGAGGAAATAAGGTGTGGGTTGGGGTGATAAGGGTGGCCGAGGTAATAAGGGTGGTCGGGGGCAATAAGGATGGAAAGCGATCGAAATCGCTATTGAAAATTGATACATAAATCAATAATGTGAAATTGTGAAAGGAGACAGCAGGAGAGTTTGCAACCTGTGGGGCACTGATTGCCCCTTTGTTTGACTACTTGTGCTTTACGTGATTGATTGGTTATTATTAAATTGGTTGATTGTAGAAAGTGCTTTGTGTGAGAATTATTTGAAATGAGGAAAATGTGGAAACATGGTTGGGTGGCTTAATTAATTGTTGATGTAATTTAATGGCTTGAGTTTACTTGGGACAAAGTTTGTCCATACATACCAGTACAATTCAAGTGTACTGACGTCCCTTTTGCCGGGGGCGCTACATTCGTGTCATGATTGTAGGTGGATCAGTAGCAGGCACTTCAGCTCATCGGCAGTAGTATCTTTCATCCTCCATTGCCCGTTTTTGGTGAGCCCCTTTCTTCCTCGGGGCCTTGTGTGGTTCATGCCACTCGGTTTAGATTTCATTTTGGTTTTGTAAGGTATAGCCGGAGCCTTGTTACCGGCAAGTATTGTATTTCCCTTTTTGTATCCTAGAGGCTCTGTAGACATGTAAACTGTGGGACTCCAGTATTATGTATATATTGTGTTATGTCGGGTGTTGTAAAAATTGAAATCTTGTTAATGAATCACTCGTATCGTTTTATTTGTTTAATATGAAATCAATTATGATTAGTAATATATTTGGTTAATGAGAAGCAGTCATCACAGGGGTAACGCGTGGGAATGAAAGGCACCCAGGTCCGCTTGACTGGGGCAACCCGGTCAGGCGCCGGTCATGTCCCTCGATTTGGGGCGTGACAAACTTGGTATCAGAGCTTAAGGTTTTAAAGTGTCCTAGGATGTCTCGGAGCCGTGTCTAGTAGTGCCCTTCTTATAGGTGTGTTGTCGACCACATCATATAAGTAGGGAGCTACACGGGCATTTAGGAATTTACCTACTTCTTTGATAATCTATATCGTGCGGTAAAGTGCAATGTGGAGATATCCGTGTCTAATTCGTGCCTTGTTCCCAAATTTTCAGAATATGGCACCTAAGAAGAAGGCTAGACTCGGCCTTAGGGCCAATGCCGACCCAAGTGCGGCTATTAATCATGTACCCGATGCCGTGGGAGAGAATGACCCACCAGTCCCGAATTTGCCTGGCCCATCTGTTCAAAACCCAAGTGTTCCTATTCCAGCTGCGGCAGAGGATGCCACCATTCCTCCTGCCGGTGTTCCTGACTCAGATACAGTTCCCGCTTCGGGCTCTGGTATCTCTAATGAAGAACTTAGGGGAGCCATCCATATGTTAACACAGTTAGTGGCTGCCCAGGCCCAGAGATCCCATGATGCCCCTGCATCCTCCAGCGGACAGGGAGATTCTTTTGGCTCCAGAGTCCATCAATTCTTGCGATTGGCCCCTCCAGAATTTTCAGGTACCGATCCAGAGGCTGACCCACAGGAATTCCTTGATGAGATATACAAGACCCTCGAGTGATGAAGGCTACAGATATAGAGGGGGTAGAGTTGGCCTCTTACAGGCTGAAGGGAGCGGCACATTCATGGTTCGAAATGTGGGAGGATTCCCGTGAGGAAGGAAGCCCTCCGGCCAGATGGGATGAGTTCGTGGATGCATTTATGGACCACTTCTTACCTGCTGAGGCAATGGCAGCCCGTGCCACCGAGTTCGAGGTTCTCAAACAAGGCAGTATGAGTGTTTGGGAGTATCACATGGAGTTCGTAAGGTTGTCCAAGTACGCTCCTCATTTAGTGTCGACCATGGATGCCCGGGTTCGACGGTTTGTTCAGGGCCTTAGCCCTTTGGTGGTGAATGAGGCCGCCACAGCAGCTTTGCACTCAGACATGAACTATGGGAGGATTGTGGGGTTTGCTCAGGCCACAGAGGCTAGGAAATTGAAGATTCGTGTAGAAAGAGAAAGTAGCAGCAGGGCCCGGTCAATGGGTCGTTCAGGGAGATCACTTCCAGGGAGGGGGTCATCAGGGCCATCCCAGTCATATGCTCAGTCCTCCGCGAGTGCACCGCCATCCGTGCACGGTCATCAGCAGGGCAGTTACTCGAGACCTGGTTCAGACAGCAGGAGGTCTCGTCAGTCTGGTCATCCTGGGGTGAGATCCCAGCAGCGGGGGAGACCTACATGCCCCAAGTGTGGGAGATTTCATACAGAAACTTGCTACCTTGACCTTCCGGTGTGCTTCGGGTGCGGGGTGAGAGGTCACATTCAGCGGGACTGCCGTGCACCCCGTCAGGGTATAGGTAGGGGATCTGCTCAGTCATCCGGTTCTTCAGCTGCTACATCATCGGCGCGTACTCCAGCAGCAGCAGGGCGTGGTGCAGCTAGGGGTGGAGCTCAGGGTAGGGGTGGACCTAGCCGATTCTATGCATTGAGTGGCCGCCAGAATGCCGAGGCTTCTCCAGATGTTGTTACAGGTATCTTGTCTGTTCGGACTATTGATTGCTATGCCCTTATTGATCCGGGGTCCTCCTTGTCTTATGTTACTCCGTTCATTGCTTCATGTTTTGGGATAGAACCCGAACAGCTTCATGAGCCGTTCTCTGTGTCGACTCCTATTGGTGATTCTATTACAGCCTCACGAGTCTATAGGAATTGTGTTGTTACAGTGGGTGGTCGTGATACCACGGCTGATCTTATTGAGCTTGGGATGGTAGATTTTGATGTAATTATGGGGATGGATTGGCTCTATTCGTGCTTTGCCAAACTTGACTGTCGAACGAGAGTTATGAGGCTCGAGTTCCCTAACGAGCCAATCATTGAATGGAGAGGAAATGGTGTGGTGCCAAGGGGTAGGTTTATTTCCTACCTTAAGGCTTCGAAGATGATTAAGAAGGGGTGTATCTATCACCTGGTTCGGGTAACGGACACCACCTCGGAGGTGCCTACCCTCGAGTCCGTGCCAATTGTGAATGAATTTCCTGAAGTGTTTCCAGATGAGCTTCCAGGCATCCCGCCGGATAGGGAGATTGATTTCGGAATTGACGTATTGCCAGATACTCAGCCAATATCCATTCCACCTTACAGAATGGCGCCAGCAGAGTTAAGGGAGTTAAAGGAGCAGCTGAGGGATTTATTAGAGAAAGGGTTCATACGACCGAGCGTGTCGCCGTGGGGAGCTCCGGTTCTCTTTGTCAGGAAGAAGGATGGGTCACTTCGAATGTGTATTGATTATCGGCAGCTTAACAAAGTCACCATTAAGAATAAATATCCATTGCCTCGAGTGGATGATCCGTTTGACCAATTGCAGGGAGCGAGGTTCTTCTCAAAGATTGATTTACGGTCCGGGTACCACCAGTTGAAAATCAGGGAGCAGGATATTCCTAAGACCGCCTTCAGAACTCGTTATGGTCACTTCGAGTTTTTGGTCATGTCTTTTGGGCTAACCAACGCCCCAGGAGCTTTCATGGACCTTATGAATCGGGTTTTCAAGCCATTCCTAGATTCCTTTGTGATTGTATTCATTGACGATATTCTCATCTACTCTCGGAGCGGGGAAGATCATGCCGTTCACCTCAGAGCAGCATTGCAGACCCTTCTTCAGCATCAATTGTATGCCAAGTTCTCAAAATGTGAGTTTTGGTTGGAGTCCGTAGCTTTTCTAGGACATGTTATTTCCAGTGAGGGAATTATGGTGGATCCTCAGAAGATTGCGGCAGTGAAAGATTGGCCTAGACCCACGACCCCAATAGAGATTCGCAGCTTTTTGGGTCTGGCAGGGTACTATCGGAGGTTTGTAGAGGGATTCTCAACCCTCGCCTCCCCATTGACTAAATTGACGCAGAAAGCAGTTAAGTTCCAGTGGTCCGAAGCATGTGAGAAAAGTTTCCAAGAATTGAAGTCAAGATTGACCTCGGCACCGGTATTGGCCTTGCCAGAAGGCACAGAGGGATTTGTAGTCTATTGTGATGCCTCCAGAGTCGGTTTGGGATGTGTATTGATGCAGCACGGAAAGGTTATAGCTTATGCTTCCAGACAACTCAAGAACCATGAGAAGAATTATCCGACGCATGATTTGGAACTTGCAGCTGTTGTGTTTGCCTTGAAAATATGGCGACACTATCTTTATGGGGTTCATGTAGATGTGTTTTCGGACCACAAGAGCCTCCAGTATTTGTTCAAGCAGAAAGAGCTGAATCTGAGACAGCGGCGGTGGTTAGAACTACTCAAGGACTATGATATGGACATATTGTACCATCCAGGGAAGGCAAATGTGGTAGGTGACGCTCTTAGTCGGAAATCCATGGGTAGTTTGGCTCATTTGGGTGTGGATCAGAGACCCCTGGCTCGAGAGGTTTACCAATTAGCCGGTTTGGGGGTTCGTATCTCGGCGTCAGACGAGGGGGATATCTTGGTGCATAATGGAGCAGAATCATCATTGGTCGTGGAAATCAAGGAAAAACAATTCACGGATCCAGCATTGGTTCGGGTGAAAGAAGCAGTCCTGAATGACAAGACCTCAGCATTTGTACTCAGTAGCGAAGATGGTGTATTGCGGTGTCAAGATAGGCTATGTGTTCCGGATGTGGACGAGCTTCGGGAAAGAGTGATGGCAGAGGCTCATACTTCCGAGGTATTCTGTGCACCCTGGTTCAACGAAAATGTATCATGACCTTAAGGAGATTTATTGGTGGAACGGTATGAAAAGAGATGTAGCAAGCTTTGTAGCTAAATGTCCGAACTGTCAACAAGTGAAGGCCGAGCATCAACGACCTGGTGGATTAACTCAGCTTATAGAAATACCAAGGTGGAAATGGGAGATGATCAATATGGATTTTGTGGTGGGGTTACCTCGCACTCAGCGTAAGTTCGATTCAATATGGGTGATAGTAGATCGACTCACCAAATCAGCTCACTTCCTGCCTGTCAAGTCCACTGATACTGCGGAGCAATATGCAAGATTGTACATCGAGGAGATAGTAAGGCTTCATGGCACTCCACTTTCTATCATCTCAGATCGCGGGGCTCAGTTCACAGCTAACTTTTGGAAGACATTTCAGCAAGGTTTGGGAACTCAGGTGAATCTCAACACAACTTTCCATCCACAGACCGACGGTCAGGCCGAGCGGACCATCCAGACACTTGAAGATATGTTGCGGGCTTGTGTCTTAGATTTTAAAGGTAATTGGGATGAACACTTACCACTGATAGAATTTTCTTACAATAACAGCTATCATGCTAGCATTCAAATGGCCCCGTTTGAGGCATTGTACGGGAGAAGATGTAGATCGCCAATCGGGTGGTTTGAGGTAGGTGAAGCGGAATTGCTAGGGCCGGATATGGTGTACGAAGCTATGGAAAAGGTCAAAGTTATTCAGGAGAGAATGAAAACAGCACAGAGTCGTCAAAAGTCCTATGCGGACGTTCGTCGAAGGGATTTGGAGTTTCAAGTCGATGATTGGGTGTTCTTGAGGGTATCTCCTATGAAGGGAGTCATGCGATTCGGGAAGAAAGGAAAATTGAGTCCTAGGTATGTCGGGCCTTATCGGATCGTTCAAAGGATTGGTCAAGTTGCTTATAGGCTAGAGTTGCCTCCTGAGATGTCATCAGTGCATCCGGTATTCCATGTGTCCATGTTGAAGAAAGTGATTGGAGATCCATCCACCATCATGCCGGTCGAAGCTATAGAGGTTAATGAAGATTTGTCATATGAAGAAGTTCCAGTTGCCATTCTTGATAGGCAAGTCCGTAAGTTGAGAAATAAGGAAGTTGCCTCTCTGTTAAAGTATTGTGGCGAAGTCAACAAGTTGAGGAGGCCACATGGGAAGCAGAAAAAGAGATGAAAGAAAAGTACCCCCATTTGTTTGATCAAGCCTAGAAGAAATTAGGTGACCCTCCTACTCCTAGTAACTGTCACCTGGCCTAAGTTGTTTCCCTCTTAGTATTAGTAAAGTCTCCTTTATTTGTAATGAGTTAAATGTGTTGTTACCTTGGGTCATTTGAACCGTTCTTGACAAATGAAAGCCTTATAAAGATTTACGTGTTTAATAAACAACTAATAGTAAGTGTAGATTGGTAATGGTTTGTTAAGTGTACATGGTGTGTTAAAATGGTTAAATAAGGTAAGAATTCATTGAAGTGACTAGTTTATGTGCAATTGTAACAATGTGATAGAATATGTGCATTCGTTGAGGTAAGAAAGTGTATACCAGTTGTGAAAAGTGTTGTATTTGTGTATTGTTGTTTGGTAATGTGTTTCGGGGGCCCTCTGACAGGTGGATATGTCCATAATACAAAGGAAACTCCGGCGAAATTTTTCTAAAATATAAGAGTTAGTCAAAATTTTGATAGCTTGCATATCATGTCTTTCAAAACTCATTTATTTCAAAATCCTCATTCGAGGACGAATGATCTTAAGGGGGGAGGATGTAAGGCCCCGTAAAATTTTTGTGCATAAAACCTAGTACCCTTGGTAATGATTTAAGTTTCAAAAATGTAGAGAAATAATTTTTCCGAAAAAGTGTCAAATGTGCGGTCAATAATGCGACCGCAAACCTGACATGCGGACCGCATTCTGACCGCAAATCATTCCAGAGAGTTGCCCAAAATTGTGTCCAATGTGCGGTCGATATGCGATCGCATGTCAATCTGCGGTGCACTTTTGCGACCGCGGAATCAACATGCGGTCCGCATAGTGACCGCAAATCGTTCCAGAGCCTGCGTAATTTTTTGAGCCATTCTGCGGCCACTATGCGGACCGCATGTTGATTCTGCGGTCGCATAGTGACCGCATATTTGATCCCGACCCAGATTTTTGTAACATTTTGACCCGATCTCTTCTTTAATATAACACCTTTCTTCTTCATTTTTATCATATCATCTCACCAAAATTAGAGAGAGAAGAGAGGGTTTTTAGAGAGAGAAGTTCTTCATCTTCAAAGATTGTTCCAACTACTTAATTCCAAGGGATTCTAGGGCAAGGATTCAACTTCCCCAATATTTTCAAGGTAAAAAACCCTAACTATTTTCTTTGATTTTCAGTTTTAATTGGGTAAAGAGAGGTTTTCATATAATAGCTTTTAAAAATAGAATTTTTACACTCATGCATGATTATTGAACTTGATTTCTAGTAAAAAGAAGTGAGTAGAAGTAAGAGTCCTCAAGGACAAGGTTGGCAAGAGTAAGATAGCTTGGGTAAGCATAAAGTAGGAAGTTAACGGAAGAAAACTCATCACCAGGTATGTATGGCTAATTTTGATTCTTGTAAAATCGCCCATATGTGTGAAATTGTTTGGCATGTGTTAATTTGAGAGATTTTATGTGATTTTTCGATATCATTGTTGGGTATACAATTGATGATTGAACTACATTTGGTATGGTTTGAAATATGAATTGAAAGATGACAAAGGAATTGAAATTGGTAAAGAACTGAGGAAAATTGTTGTTATGGCATATATGGTTCCTTTTGGAAAGAGATGAAACACCTGAATTGTGGAAATATTGTAACATGGTTGTGATATTGAATTGAGAAGAAATTGAGAACATGAACCAATGTGTAAGTTGCTTATTTGAACTTGTTGAAATTGTGTGTAGTACCTTATCTGCTGTTTAAAATTGTTGTGTTTTCAACTGTAAGGCGGGGTCGTGTTGCGCGCCGCAACGTGGTGAAATAAGGTTTGGGTTGGGGTGATAAGGGTGGCCGAGGTAATAAGGGTGGTCAGGGGCAATAAGGATGGAAAGCGATCGAAATCGCTATTGAAAATTGATACATAAATCAATAATGTGAAATTGTGAAAGGAGACAGCAGGAGAGTTTGCAACCTGTGGGGCACCGATTGCCCCTTTGTTTGACTACTTGTGCTTTACGTGATTGATTGGTTATTGTTAAATTGGTTGATTGTAGAAAGTGCTTTGTGTGAGAATTATTTGAAATGAGGAAAATGTGGAAACATGGTTGGCTGGCTTAATTAATTGTTGATGTAATTTAATGGCTTGAGTTTACTTGGGACAAAGTTTGTCCATACATACCGGTACAATTCAAGTGTACTGACGTCCCTTTTGCCGGGGGCGCTACATTCGTGTCATGATTGTAGGTGGATCAGTAGCAGGCACTTCAGCTCATCGGCAGTAGTATCTTTCATCCTCCACTGCCCGTTTTTGGTGAGCCCCTTTCTTCCTCGGGGCCTTGTGTGGTTCATGCCACTCGGTTTAGATTTCATTTTGGTTTTGTAAGGTATAGCCGGAGCCTTGTTACCGGCAAGTATTGTATTTCCTTTTTGTATCCTAGAGGCTCCGTAGACATGTAAACTCTGTGGGACTCCAATATTATGTATATATTGTGTTATGTCGGGTGTTGTAAAAATTGAAATCTTGTTAATGAATCACTCGTATCGTTTTATTTGTTTAATATGAAATCAATTATGATTAGTAATATATTTGGTTAATGAGAAGCAGTCATCACAGGGGTAACGCGTGGGAATGAAAAGCACCCAGGTCCGCTTGACTGGGGCAACTCGGTCAGGCGCCGGTCATGTCCCTCGATTTGGGGCGTGACGGATCAATACACTATTGAGGCTGGGTATCTTTCTTCACCCCTTTTTTACCAAACGGAGTCCTGTAAAACCGGTCTTGCCGCCTTTCTTTGTAATAGTTTCAGAATTAAAATTAAACCGAAAGGGATTCAAACAGACAATTGTGTGTATTATTCTTAGAAGTTCGTGAGTATTGTGACACCAATCTTGGGTAGTGTATCATGTTTGGGTTTTCTTTATCATATTTGATAAGATTGACTAAGTCTTCCGCTAAGTTTAATTATTCCGCTGTAATTTATATGTTTTTAATTTTAAAGTCTTAATAAGAATTTGGTAATTAATGGAGGTGTAAGTAATATTTGGCTTGCCTAGCTTCCACTAGTAGGCGCCATCATGACACCCGATGGTGAGAAATCCGGGTCGTGACAAGTTGGTATCAGAGCACTAGGTTGCATAGGTCTCACAACTCACGAACAACTTTAGTAGAGTCTGAAGGATCGGTACATAGACGTCTGTATTTATCCTCCAGAGGCTACAGAGTTAGGAAAATTTTCCCTTTATTCTTTCCAGTCGTGCGACTTGATCTTTCAAATGTTAATTGAATTTCTACTATGTTCTTCCGCAGATGGTAAGAACACGTGCATCCTCATCTACCGACCAGCAGCCCGAGGTCCCAGCAGCGGCAGCTCCCGCTAGGGGCAGAGGCCGAGGTCGAGGTCGTCCTAGAGGCCAAGGTAGGGGCAGAGCTCAGCCCCGAACAGCAGCACAAGTGGCAGAACCTCAGGCTCATATCGAGGAGGAGGTTCCAGTCCCAGCAGCTCCAGTAGGCCCAACTCAGGTCCCAGGAGGGGTTATGTTTTCACCGGATCTTCAGGATGCTTTGGTCCGGATAGCGGGTTTTATGGATCATATCACCAGAGCAGGTTTATTACCGGTAGCACCAGCCACTTCTCGGGCTGGAGGAGGTAATCAGACTCCTGCTACGTGCACTCCGGAGCCAGTAATTCCCCAGGCTCAGGATCCTGTGATTCAGCCGGTTGAGGCAGCTCGACCTATTATTGCGACTCCTTCTAATGATGGTGCAGCCATGTCTGCTGACGCGTTGTGGAGATTGGACAGGTTTACCAAGCTGTTCACTACCACATTCAGTGGCACTCCTTAAGAGGATCCACAGGATTTCCTATACAGCTGCCACGAAGTTCTCCGTACTATGGGCATTGTGGAGACTAATGGTGTGGACTTTGCTACTTTTCGATTATCTGGTTCCGCCAAGACTTGGTGGAGGGATTATTGTCTATCCAGGCCAGCGGGATCATCATCTTTGACTTGGGGGCAATTTGCGGAATTATTCTTGGAAAAGTTCCTTCCAGCAACTCAGCGGGAGGTTATGCGCAGACAATTTGAGCGTCTTCATCATGGTTCTATGTATGTCACACAGTACGAGACTAGGTTCGTGGACCTGGCTCGTCATGCTATTATCATACTTCCCACAGATCGGGAAAGGGTGAGAAGGTTTATTGATGGCTTGAATCAGCCAATTCAACTACAGATGGCTTTGGGGGCAGGAACTGAAATCACTTTTCAGGAGGCGGCTAATGCAGCCCGCCGGATCGAGATGGCTCTGTCACAGGGAGCAAGACATGGATCGGATAAGAGATCTCGTAATTCGGGTAGATTCAGTGGTACCTCGTCTGGAGATAGAGATTTTCATGATAGAGGCCATCCTCCTAGGCCTTATCAGTCAGCTCTTCAGGTTTCTCACGATGCTTCTAGTGATCATAATTCTCAGCCACGCTACTCTGATCAAGCAGCCTATCAGTGCACCACCACTTCGCTATTTTCAGCAGCCGAGGGCTTGTTTTATGTGCGGTGATCTTAGGCACATTGCAAAGTATTTCCCTCGAGCTTCTGACAGATCTCAGCAGCAGGGTTCTCGTGCCATGATTCAGGCCCCAGTTCCCCCACAGCCTGCCCAGCCAGCTAGAGGCGGGGGTAGAGGACATAGAGGTGGAGGTAGAGGTCATAGAGGTGGAGCTCAGACCGATAGAGGTAGAGACCAGCCAGCAGCTGATCGTCCTAGAGATACTGCTCGGGGTGGTGGGGCACAGCCCCGATGTTATGCACTTCCCGCCAGACCAGAGGCTGAGTCTTCTGATGCCGTCATTACAGGTATTATTTTGGTTTGTGATAGAAAGGCATCAGCATTATTTGACCCTGGGTCTACATATTCGTACGTGTCTTCCTATTTTGCACCGTACTTGATTCAGCCCAGTGATCCACTGAGTGTTCCCGTTCATGTGTCTACACCAGTAGGCGATTCTATTGTGGTTGATCGAGTTCATCGATCATGTATTATAGTAATTGAGGGTCTCGAGACCCGTGCTGATTTATTGTTCCTAAATATGGTGGACATTGATATTATATTGGGCATGGACTGGCTATCTCCATATCATGCTATTTTAGATTGCCATGCCAAGATCGTGACTTTAGCTCTGCCGAATTTGCCTCGTATAGAGTGGAAAGGAATTTCAGTCATACTAGTCGCAATGTTATTTATTATGTTAAGGCTCAGCGTATGGTTGGGAAGGGATGCTTAGCTTATTTGGCCTATGTTCGTGATTCCAGTGCTGAGGTTCCTTCTATTGACTCTGTGCCTGTGGTTCGCGAATTTCCTGAAGTATTTCCTTCAGATTTGCCAGGTATGCCGCCCGATAGGGACATTGATTTTTGCATTGACTTGGCTCCAGGCACTCATCCCATTTCCATTCCCCCATATCGTATGGCTCCGCCAGAGTTAAAAGAATTGAAGGAGGAGTTGCAGGATTTACTTGAAAAGGGTTTCATTAGACCTAGTGTTTTACCGTGGGGTGCACCTGTATTATTTGTAAAGAAGAAAGATGGTTCGATGAGAATGTGCATTGACTATCGACGGTTAAACAAGGTGACTATCAAAAATAAATATCCACTTCCGCGAATTGATGATTTATTTGACCAGCTTCAGGGTGCCAAGGTATTTTCAAAGATAGATTTGAGATCCGGCTATCATCAGCTGAAGATTAGGGCATCTGATGTCCCTAAGACAGCGTTCCGCACTCGGTATGGACATTATGAATTTCTGGTCATGTCTTTTGGGTTGACAAATGCTCCAGCAGCTTTTATGGAATTAATGAATCGGGTGTTACGGCCTTATTTAGACTTGTTTGTAATAGTCTTCATTGATGACATATTAATATATTCCCGCAGTCAGGAGGAGCATGCGCAACATCTCAGAGTGGCCTTGCAGACTCTGAGAGATAGCCAACTATATGCAAAATTTTCAAAGTGAGAATTTTGGCTAGGTTCAGTTGCATTCCTGGGTCATATTGTGATGGCTGCAGGTATTCAGGTTGATCCGAAGATGTCACGACCCTAGTTCACCAATTGTGAACATGTCATGATGGCACCCAGTCCCCACGACTAGGTAAGCCTAACACGTTGCGGAATATACAAGTTATAAACATCTAAATAAGAAACAGCGAAAAAATAGCATAAAAAGATATGTAATTCCGTGCCACTTGGCACATACATCCGTCACACAATAAATAAACACTACCAAGATCCGGAACCCCACGGTAACACAGACTAAAAGAGAAATACAACCGTGGCTCTATGTGTAAAGAGTATCTAACAACGAAATGAAGAAAAATGTCAACTAGTAATACTAGAATAGAAGGGAAGCCTCCGGATCCGCGGACGTAGCGGATCATACCTCGAAGTCTCCCAGAAAGCTGCAGAATCACCTAGTACGAGCCTGCTCTGATGTACCTGGATCTGCACAACAAAAGTGTGCAGAAGAGTAGCATGAGTACACCACGGCGGTACTCAGTAAGTGCCAAGCCTAACCTCGATGGAGTAGTGACGAGGTAGGTCAGGGCCCTACCGAGAAACAATAATATAATGATGAAAACAAAATAAACAGTTTAAATGATAATAATTTCCGAAATAACAACATTATGATAATTACTGCAACTGTCTACGATTAAGCTAACAACAAATAACCAACTCAAATAAACAACTCCAGGATCTGTGGGAATTGAACCCACAGTCCCATTCTCAGTACCTCTGGGTCTCCGGGAATCGAACCCGCAGCCCATGTCTCAATAATATCTCAATAACTCAGGATCTCCGGGAATCGAACCCGCAGTCCCTACCAATAATTCATGATCTCGGGAATCGAACCCACAGCCCTGGGATCTCCGGAAATCGAACCCGCAGTCCACATCTCAATAATATATCAATAGCTCGGGATCTCCGGGAATCGAACCCGCAGTCCACAAACAATATCACTCCGGGTCTCTGGGAATCGAACCCACAGCCCTGGGATCTCCGGGAATTGAACCCGCAGTCCACCAACACATCAAATAAAGAAAACACACGGAGAGAATATAATATGTTAAATTACAACTTCACCGAAACTAGTGCCAACAATTTATCAAGAAGTTCAAGTAAATCAACTAGGCAATTAAACATGTTGAATCCTAGCTAATCATGCTTTTCTAACTAATACCGGGTAATGGTAACGCTTTTATCAGCTAAGAGCAGGAATATCACAAATCGGGCAATTCAAGTAAAGTGTGTGTTACAACAACCAGCGCATGTACACGCCCGTCACATCGCGTACAAGGCATTTAAACTATCACATAATATCCTAGGGGTGAAAGCTCCCCCACACGAGGTTAGACAAGCCACTTACCTCAATTCCGGTACAAAACCGCTAAGAAATAACCCTCTTGCCGCGAATGTCGGCCTCCACAAGTGTAGTATCTGATAAAAATCAATAGCATCACATCAAAATAGGCCAATTGGGCATTACCCAATCAAAATAACTCAAAATGCACCAAAACCCACAAGTTGCCAAAACTCGACTTTCGGTACGCTTATTGAAAAATCACGAAAAATATATATTCGGGTTCCTTATCTCAATACGAGTCCGTGCATATAAAATTTATCGAAATCGGACTCCGTTTGCCCATTCAAATCAAAGATTTTCTAACATTTAGGCCTAGGGCTCAAACCCACCTTTAATCCCCCATTTTCAGTGAAATAATCACGGATTTCATGATAAACTAACGAATTAAGGTCAAGAAACTTACCCCCGATGATTTTCCGGTGATATCCCAGCGTTTCCCCTTCAATTCCCTCTCTTGGAGCTCAAAAATGGCGTTTTTGTGTATGGAGTCGCGGCTGAAATGTTTCTGGACGTAAAGTCACTGCCAGGCCAATTTACTCTACGAGATCGCAGCACTGGGCTTGCGATCGCGATGCACAAAATCATGGGCGGCCTATTTTCCTCAACGCGATCGCGTGGTCCTGGACGCGATCGCAGTGATCAACCTGGCCATTCAACGCGATCGCATCACCTCGACCGCGATCGCATTGCTTTCGATTAACACCCTACGCGATCGCATCCCTCGCGTCGCGATCGCGAAGAACAACTCCCATTTCTCACTCCGCTACCCTACGTGATGGCAGACTCAACCTCGCGATTGCAGAGCTTCCCAAATTCACCCTACGCGATCGCATACATAGCTTCGCGATCGCGAAGCACAAAAATTCTCTACATTTATTCCAGTAGAAACAGCAGTGCCTTTTGGCACAAATTGGTCCGTTTGGACACCAGAACCAGCAGTGCAATTGGCACCAAAATGGTCCGTTTGGACCCCCGAATTCATCCCGAGGCCCCCGGGATCCCAACGAAAGTCACCAACCTATTCCAAAACATGATACGAACTTATTCTAATCATCAAAACACGTCTAACAACATCAAAACCCATAATTCACTTCGAATTCAAGCCTAAATTTCTTAAAACTTTCCGAATTGCACATTCGATCAAAAACCCGACCAAACGACGTCCGAATGACCTGAAAATTTGCGGACATATCCAAAATCACATAACGAAGCTACAGAAATTATCGGAATTCCATTTCGACCCCGGATCAAAATCTCACCTATCGTTCGGATTCGCCAAAATTTCAACCTTCGGCATTTCAAGCCTAATTGAGCTACGGACCTCCAAAATACATTCGAACGCGCTCCCAACCCCAAAATCACCTAACGGAACTAATGGAACCATCGGATTTCCGTTCCGAGATCGTCTTAACACTGTTCCGGCTACGGACCGTTTTCTAGTTTCAAGGCTCTTATTTAGGGACTAAGTGTCCCAAAATGCTCAAATTTTCGGAACCGACTCTCCCGGCAACCCACAATAGCAGAAATGAACTTAGGGGAACAGTTAAATTAGGGATTGGGGCATAATTTTTCTAAAACGACCGGTCGGGTCGTTACATCTTCCCACACTTAAAGATTCGTTCGTCCTCGAACGAGCATAGAAAACATACATGGAGTAGTGAAAAGATGAGGGTACTGGCTGCGCATATCCTGTTCGGTCTCCCAAGTCGCCTCCTCGACCGGCTGGCCCCGCCACTGAACCTTTACCAAAGCGATGTTCTTTGACCTTAGCTTTCTGACCTGCCTGTCTAGAATGGCTACCGGCTCCTCAACATAAGACGGATCCTTGTCTAGCTGAACAGAAGTGAAATCCAACACATGCGACGGGTCACCATGGTATCTCCGGAGCATGGAGACATGAAATACGGGGTGAACTCCAGCTAGACTAGGAGGTAAGGCTAACTCATAGGCAACCTCCCCAATACGCCTCAAAATCTCAAAAGGGCCAATAAATCTGGGACTGAGCTTCCCTTTCTTCCCAAACCTCATAACGCCCTTCATGGGCGAGACTCGAAGCAGAACCCGCTCACCAACCATAAAAGCCACATTGCGAACCTTCTTGTCCGCATAACTCTTCTGTCTAGACTGGGCTGCACGAAGTCTGTCCTGAATCACCTTGACCTTGTCCATAGCCTCCTGAACCATATCAGTACCTAGTAACCTGGCCTCGCCCGGCTCAAACCAACCCACGGGAGACCTGCACCTCCTACCATATAGGGCCTCGTACGGTGCCATCTGAATACTGGACTGGTAGCTGTTGTTATAAGCAAACTCCGCCGGTGGCAAGAAGTGATCCCATGAACCTCCAAACTCAATCACGCACGCACGGAGCATATCCTCCAAAATCTGAATAGTGCGCTCGGACTGCCCATCAGTCTGGGGGTGAAATGCTATGTGCTCAGCTCCACCCGAGTACCTAACTCCTGCTGTACAGCTCTCCAGAACCGTGAAGTGAACTGAGTGCCTCTATCTGAAATGATGGAAACTGGAATACCATGCAGCCGAACTATCTCCTTGATATAGATCTCCGCCGGTCGCTCCGATGAATAAGTAGTGCTCACCGGTATAAAATGGGCGGACTTGGTCAGCCGATCCACAATAACCCAAATGGAATCAAACTTCCTAACAGTCCGTGGAAGCCCGGATACAAAGTCCATGGTGATGCGCTCCCATTTCCACTCTGGAATCTCAATCTGCTGCATCAATCCACCCGGACGCTGATGCTCATACTTCACCTGCTGGCAATTGAGGCATCTAGAAACATAATCAACTATATCCCTCTTCATCCGCCTCCACCAGTAATGATGTTTCAAGTCCTGATACATCTTCGCGGCACCCGGATGGATGGAATACCGCGAACTATGGGCCTCTGCTAGAATCAGCTCTCGAAGATCATCTACATTGGGCACACAGATACGGCCCTGCATCCTCATAACTCCATCATCCCCGATGGTAACATCTCGAGCATCACCACGCCGAACTATATCCTGAAGGACAAGCAAATGAGGGTCGTCGAACTGACGCTCCCTGATGCGGTCAAATAGAGAAGACCGAGAAACCACACAAGCTAGAACCCGGTTGGGCTCCGAAAGATCCAGTCTAACAAACTGCCTGGCCAAAGCCTGAACATCCATCGCCATAGGCCTCTCCGAAGCTGGTAGATACGCCAAACTCCCCAAACTCTCTGCCCGACGACTCAAGGCATCGGCAACCACATTAGCCTTGCCGGATGATAGAGAATAGTAATATCATAGTCCTTCAGTAGCTCCAACCATCTCCTCTGACGCATATTCAGGTCCTTCTGCTTAAGCAAGTGCTGCAAGCTCCGGTGATCAGTGTAGATCTCACAAGGAACCCCATATAAATAATGACGCCAAATTTTCAAGGCGTGAACAATGGCGGCTAGCTCCAAATCATGAACAGGGTAATTCTTCTCATGCACCTTCAGCTGCCTCGACGCGTAGGCAATCACCCTACCGTCATGCATCAATACTGCACCGATTCCAACTCGTGAGGCATCACAATATATAGTATAGGACCCCGAACCTGTAGGCAACATCAATATAGGGGCCGAAGTCAAAGCTGTCTTGAGCTTCTGAAAGCTCGCCTCACACTCGTCTGTCCACCGAAAAGGGGCACCCTTTTGGGTCAATCTAGTCATAGGTGCTGCAATCGAAGAGAACCCTCTACGAAACGACGGTAATAGCCCGCCAAACCAAGGAAACTGCGAATCTCAGTAGCGGAGGAGGGTCTGGGCCAACTCTGCACGGCCTCCACCTTCCTCGGATCTACTCGAATACCATCACTCGACACCACGTGGCCCAAAAATGCCACCGAACTCAACCAGAATTCACATTTAGAGAACTTGGCATAAAGCTGCTTCTCCCTCAGAATCTGAAGCACTATCCTCAAATGTTGCTCGTGCTCTTCCCGACTCCGAGAATATACTAGAATATCATCAATGAAGACAATCACGAACGAGTCCAGATAAGGCTTGAACACACTGTGCATCAAATGCATAAATGCTGCTGGGGCATTAGTCAACCCAAAAGACATCACGAGGAACTCATAGTGACCATACCGGGTCCTGAAGGCGGTCTTCGGGATATCTGGCTCCCGAATCTTCAGCTGGTGATACCCAGAGCGCAAATCAATCTTAGAAAACACATGTGCGCCCTGTAGTTGGTCAAATAAATCATCAATACGGGGCAAAGGATACCGGTTCTTCATTGTAACCTTGTTCAGCTGACGATAGTCAATACACATACGCATAGAACCGTCCTTTTTCTTCACAAACAATACGGGAGCACCCCAAGGCGAAACACTGGGTCGAATAAAACCCTTGCCCAATAACTCCTATAACTGATCCTTCAACTCCTTTAACTCAGGAGGAGCCATACGGTATGGTGGAATAGAAATGGGCTGAGTGCCCGGCAACAAGTCAATAGCAAAGTCAATATCTCTGTCGGGCGGCATGCCCGGAAGATCGGTGGAAATACATCCGCAAAGTCACGTACCACGTGAACGAGAATCAATAGAGGGAGTGTCAACAACGACGTCCCGCACATAGGCTAGATAAGCGACACACCCCTTCTCGACCATACGGCGAGCTCCGAGAAAAGAAATAACACGGCTAGGGGTGTGATCTAGAGTACCACTCCACTCAATACGTGGAATGCCTGGCATAGCCAGCGTCACGGTCTTGGCGTGACAATCAAGAATAGCATAATGGGGCGACAACCAGTCCATGCCCAGAATAATATCAAAATCGACCATCTCAAGCAGCAGTAGATCCGCTCTGGTCTCAAAATCACTAATGGTAATCAAACACGACCGATATACGCGGTCCACAGCCAAAGAATCACCCACCGGAGTGGAAACATAAATGGGGGCACTCAAAGAATCCCGAGGCACACCCGGATGAGAAGCAAAGTAAGAAGACACATATGAAAAAGTGGAACCAGGGTCGAATAGAACCGATGCCTCCCTGTGACTAACCATAATAATACCTGTGATAACAGAGTCAGATGCAACAGCCGCAGCGCGATCAGGAATAGCATAGAATCTGGCCTGTCCCCCCTCTCGAGGGCGGCCTCTAGAACCCTGACCCCCGCCCCTGGCTGGCTGGGCAGGTGGAATAGCAGCCGGAGCTGGAATGATAGCCTGCTGACCCTGAGAGCCACGCTGATGCTGCGAAGACTGGTGAGGTGCTCCCCTCCTATGCCTGGGGCACTCCCTAACCAGGTGGCGAGTATCCCCGCACTCAAAACAAGCTATGAGAGGACGCGGTGGCTGTGACTGACCGGCCTCAACCCCACTAGTTTGACCCCTGGACGGACCCCGCGCAGGAGGTGCACTGGAAACTGGGGGAGAATAATAAGGCTCCTGAGGTGCTGGAAGAGCTGGGGTACTACCGGCTGCGGGCAATGCTGAGTGAACTGGATGACCGGAATAACCCCTGCCAAAACGACCGACTGCTGAAGTACGGGCACCAGAGAAATGGCCCGACTCACGAGACCTCTTGGCCTCTCTATCTCCCCGCTCTCTAGGGAGCATACTCTCGATCCTCCCGGCAATGCTAACTGCCTGCTGATAAGATATATCTGTCTCCAACTCTCTGGCCATGCTGGATCGGATAGGCGGAATCAGGCCCTCGATAAATCTCCGCACTCTCTCCCGAACCGTGGCTACCAAGGCCGGTGCATGCCTGGCCAGACGGGTGAAACTGATGGCATACTCCGATACCGACATGGAGCCCTGTCGCAACCGCTCAAACTCCGAGCGCCAAGAATCCCTAAGGCTCTGTGGAACAAACTCCCTCAAAAATAGATCTGAAAATTGCGTCCAAGTCAATGAAACAGACTCCTCTGGACTATCCAACTCATACGTGCGCCACCAATCAAAAGCGGCCCCACGAAGCTGAAAAATAGTGAAGGAAACCTCGCTGGTCTCCACTATCCCCATGGTACGAAGGATACGATGACACTCCTCCAGAAAACCCAATGCACCATCTGTCGCCAAACCACTGAACACTGGAGGATCATATTTTTTGAACCTTTCTAATCTATGCTGCTCATCCTCGGAGGCAGCTGGCCCACCTCCGGGGCGGCAGGAGGCATAACAATAATCTCTGGAACCTACTCCACGGGCACTCGCTACTCAGGTGTAGTGGCTGCGGGAGTCAGGGCCCCTATCTCGGCCTGAGATGTAGCTGCAGTGAGAGGAAGTAACCCTGCCTGAGCTAAACTAGTATACATGCTCATGAACCGGGCTAGGGTCTCCTGGAGTGCTGGAGTAGTAGGAGCTGTAGTCGGTGTGCCAGTGGCTGCGCTCCAACCTGATCCACCGGTGGTACCTCAGCTGCAGCACGCGCGGGTGCTGTGGCTGCACCTCAGGCGCGTCCTCGTCCTCTACCTCGGCCCCGGCCTCCGACGGCGGCAACAGGGGGCGCGGGTACCTGATCATCGCGAGTAGATCGTGTCCTCACCATCTGTGAGAGAATAGAAAGCAGTAGTTTAGATTTTTGATGCCAAAAATGTCGCACGACAAGGAATCCAAAAGAAATGAAGAGTTTCCTAAACGGTTACATAGCCCCTCGTAGATAAATACAGACGTCTCCGTATCGATCAGCGAGACTCTAAGTAACCGGTCCGTGTCCCGTGACTCCTATGAACCTAGAGCTCTGATACCAACTTGTCACGACCCTAGTTCACCAATTGTGAACATGTCGTGATGGCACCCAGTCCCCACGACTAGGTAAGCCTAACACGTTGCGGAATATATAAGCTATAAATTACTTAAATAAGAAACAGCGGAAAATAACATAAAAGATATGTAATCCGTGCCACTTGGCACATACATCCGTCACACAATAAATAAACACTACCAAGATCCGGAACCCCACGGTAACACAGACTAAAAGAGAAATACAACCGTGGCTCTATGTGTAAAGAGTATCTAACAACGAAATGAAGAAAAATGTCAACTAGTAATACTAGAATAGAAGGGAAGCCTCCGGATCCGCGGACGTAGCGGATCATACCTCGAAGTCTCCCAGAAAGCTGCAGAATCACCTAGTACGAGCCTGCTCTGATGTACCTGGATCTGCACAACAAAAGTGTGCAGAAGAGTAGCATGAGTACACCACGGCGGTACTCAGTAAGTGCCAAGTCTAACCTCGATGGAGTAGTGACGAGGTAGGTCGGGGCCCTACTGAGAAACAATAATATAATGATGAAAACAAAATAAACAGTTTATATGATAATAATTTCCGAAATAACAACATTATGATAATTACTGCAACTATCTACGATTAAGCTAATAACAAATAACCAACTCAAATAAACAAATCCAGGATCTGTGGGAATTGAACCCACAGTCCCATTCTCAGTACCTCTGGGTCTCCGGGAATCGAACCCGCAGCCCATGTCTCAATAATATCTCAATAACTCAGGATCTCCGGGAATCGAACCCGCAGTCCACAAACAATATCACTCCGGGTCTCCGGGAATCGAACCCACAGCCCTGGGATCTCCGGGAATTGAACCCGCAGTCCACTAACACATCCAATAAATCTCAGGATCTCCGGGAATTGAACCCGCAGTCCATATCTCAATAATATATCAATAACTCAGGATCTCCGGGAATCGAACCCGCGGTCCATATCTCGATATCTCAGGATCTCCGGGAATCGAATCCGCAGTCCATATCTCAATAATATATCAATAACTCAGGATCTCTGGGAATCGAACCCACAGCCCTGGGATCTCCGGGAATTGAACCCGCAGTCCACCAACACATCAATTAAAGAAAACACACAGAGAGAATATAATATGTTAAATTACAACTTCACCGAAATTAGCGCCAACAATTTATCAAGAGTTCAAGTAAATCAACTAGGCAATTAAACATGTTGAATCCTAGCTAATCATGCTTTTCTAAGTAATACCGGGTAATGGTAACGCTTTTATCAGCTAAGAGCAGGAATATCACTAATCGGACAATTCAAGTAAAGTGTGTATTACAACAACCAGCGCATGTACACGCCCGTCACCTCGCATACAAGGCATTTAAACTATCACATAATATCCTAGGGGTGAAAGTTCCCCCACACGAGGTTAGACAAGCCACTTACCTCAATTCCGGTACAAAACCGCTAAGAAATAACCCTCTTGCCATGAATTTCGGCCTCCACAAGAGTAGAATCTGATAAAAAATCAATAGAATCACATCAAAATAGGCCAATTGGGCATTACCCAATCAAATTAACTCAAAATTCACCAAAACCCACAAGTTGCCAAAACCCGACTTTCGGTATGCTTAACGAAAATTCACGAAAGTTATATATTTGGAACCCTTGTTTCAATACGAGTCTATGCATATAAAGTTTACCAAATTCGGACTCCGTTTGCCCACTCAAAACCTTGATTTTCTAAAGGTTTTGGTCTAGGGTGAAAACCCCCATTAATTACCCAAATTTCTCCATTTTCATGAAAAACTTGCATAATATTATCAACAACAATCATAATTGGAGTCCATAATTGATTACCTGAAGAAACCCCTCGAGTCTCCCTTCAAAATCGCCCAAATCGCCCCTTAAGCCGAGACCCAAAATGTGTGAAATGTTCTGAAATTTTTCTAACTTCTGATACACTTACTTACGGCGATTTTCGCTTCTGCGGAACATTTTCCGCTTCTACGCATCCGTATCCGCGACCAAAGGGTCGCTTCAGCGGTTCCAGGCCTGGCCGGCCATTTCCGCTTCTGCGAACAGGAGGGCCGCTTAAGCGGATCCGCTTCTGCGAAGAAGCATCCGCTTCTGCGGACACGTCCGCCTCTGCGCATAAATGACCGCTTCTGCGGTCTCGCCCAAACGGTAAGATGTCCGCTTCTGCGGACCATGTCCATTTCTCCCCGTCCGCTTCTGCGATCACTGGCATCGCACCAGCGACCCCGTTTCAGCGGATTGGATTCCGCTTCTGCGGAAATAGCCGCTCCTGCGCATCTCGTCCGCTTCTGCGGACACGCTCCTGCGCCCAAAATTCCGCAGGAGCGGAAACAACAGAAGCAGGATCCCAACCTGCAATTCTTCCACAATTTCTCCTGTTTAACCATCCGAAATCACCCCGAGGCCCCGGGACCTCATCCAAACATACCAACACATCTTAATACCTTATTCGAACTTGCTCAAATCCTCAAAACACGTCTAACAACATCAAATCCCATAATTCACATCGAATTCAAGCCTAAATTTCTTAAAACTTTCCGAATTGCACATTCGATCAAAAACCCGTCCAAACGACGTCCGAATGACCTGAAAATTTGCGGACATATCCAAAATCACATAACAAAGCTACAGAAATTGTCGGAATTCCATTCCGACCCCGGATCAAAATCTCACCTATCGATCGGATTCGCCAAAATTTCAACCTTCGGCATTTCAAGCCTAATTGAGCTACGGACCTCCAAAATACATTCCGAACGCGCTCCTAACCCCGAAATCACCTAACGGAGCTAATGGAACCATCGGATTTCCGTTCCGAGATCGTCTTAACACTGTTCCGGCTACGGACCGTTTTCTAGTTTCAAAGCTCTTATTTAGGGACTAAGTGTCCCAAAATGCTCAAATTTTCGGAACCGACTCTCCCGGCAACCCACAATAGCGGAAATGAACTTAGGGGAACAGTTAAATTAGGGATTGGGGCGTAATTTTCTAAAACGACCGGTCGGGTCGTTACACTTTGTAGGAAGGCGATGCCGGGTTTTGTCTATTCTGAGGAACCGGCTGCAGTAGACCCATTTGGACAAGTTTCGAGAGTAGACTAGAGTAAGATTCACCAATTGAGGTAAAGTTTGATTTCTTTGGTGGTTCCCAAGGACGGAAGTTATTCTGCGGAGGTCGAGGATTATAGTGATTCTGGTGGGGAGGCTGATTTCTTGGAAATAGAGCTTGGTTTCTACTGACATGCTGTTGCGGTCGCGCAAAAGGTTGAGCATTCATGACCGCGTACGGTTGAGGGATATAGGACATCTCCTGAGCAGGGTAATAATGTTGGGGGTTCTTTCTGAAAAGATGGGTCTAGGAGTGTGGTGTCTTCTATCACCCGAAGTTGCCATGGACGTTTCCTCTTTCATCCTACCCTTTGTTATTCCTCCAGACCCTCCTTGGATTGCTTGGGAGGTCGCTCGAATGGCTGCCCGACTCAAAATTCTTCCCGTCTTTAAACCATTTTCTACCATTTCCCCAATCTTGATCGCCTCTGCGAAAGGTTTTCCCATTGCCGACAGCATGTTCTGGAAATAGTCTGGTTCCTGAGCCTGGAGGAAAGTAGTGACCATTTCTATTTCGTCCATAGGGGGTTTCACCCCGGATGCTTGCTCTCGCCATTTGATAGCATATTCTCTGAAGCTTTCTGAGGGCTTCTTCTTTAAGTTCGATAAGGAATTCCTATCTGGCGCAATATCGATGTTGTATTGGAACTGTTTCACAAAATCTCTGGCCAAATCGTCCCAGATGTGCCATCGAGATATGTCTTGATCCATGTACCATTCTGATGCTATCCCGATCAAGCTTTCTCCGAAATATGCCATCAGCAATTCTTCCATGCCGCCGGCACCTCGCAATTGATTGCAGTATTTCTTTCGATGAGCAATAGGGTCGCCATGCCCGTCATACTTTTCGAACTTCGGTGTCTTAAAGCCTGATGGCAAATGGACATGTGGGAACATGCACAAATCTGCGTAAGAAACACTCTTCTGTCCGCCTAGACCTTGCATGTTTTTTAAACTCTGTTCCAAGCTGCTCATTCTTTTTGCCATTTTATCCCGTTCGGAAGCTTTTGGATTTTGGCTTGGCATGAACTCATATTGGGGTGGCTGAGGGTAGACATTGGCGGCAAACTGGGTAGGATCCCGTGGAAGGGGTGGTGCCAGGAATGTAAAAGAAGAGGAATCAAAGAAAGGGGTATGTGTGCCGGGATGCGCCGTGATTGGAACGGGCAAACCAACGGATGTTCTTGTAGATGTATCTAATGCTGTCACCCGAGGATGGGAAGTGGAGGGTGATTCGGAGAGGGTTGTAACATTAGAATATCCAAACAGAGTAGGTGGGTAATTGGTGGGGGTATTAGAAATCCCACTTGACCTGAGGAATAGTTCGGGGAACCCAGGGATCAGACTTGGGGGCTCTTTCCCATTATTCCAGTCATCTAACATCTCCAGCATGCGACATCGCAAAATTCTGTTTTCTTCTGCAGCTGCTGACTCAGTAGCCGGAATGGCTGACACGGAGCTCTCTTCCAAAACGGGAACGGTTGGTAGAGGGATTTCTGAAGACATGTTGACACTTCTTTTCGACCTTGTGAAATAAGGATGGGTACTTTCTTTTGATTTAGCAACGGGTTGCTGAACTTTTCCTTTGGACCTCGTGAAGTATGAATGTGAGGCCAGAGTACCACAAAATCAACCACCCTTTTCTAAAACCTGGAGTTTGGCAAACAAACGGTTAGTCTGAGACAACATAACAGATAAGTAATCTCACGTTGGGTGTGATGCACTTATACAATTGATCGTGTTGCTACTTGTATTCGATTGTAATGCGTTACTCCGGCTTATACTTTCCTTTGCTTTCATCTTCTTTCTTTATCAATTTTCTCTCTCTTTTTTTTCATTTTTCTTTTTCTTTTGGTGATGGTCGAATCTTATGTGGATTGCCTACGTATCATGTCCCTGCATGAATCAGACCGGGCGTAGTTCGGATTATAAGGAATGAAGTGAATAAACTAATATTGTTTTTTAATTCTTGAAAGAAACGCTTTAAAAGAAATAACATATTTATATTTTGCTTATTTTCGTTTTGCTTTTTTGAAAGAAAGACTTCTAAAAAAAATTTATTTGCTTTGGGATAAAAAAAATATTTTTGTTTGAATTTTTACTTATTGTCTCTTTTTCTAAGGAAGAAACTTTTTTTTGGATTTTTGTTTCTTTTTTTTTATTTTAGAAAAGTACTTCAAAATGAAGGAAACCCATTTTTTTTTAATTTTTATTGATTTTTCTTTTTTATTTCATGAAAAACAGTAGGAAGAACGAAACCATTTTTTTTAAAGTTAAACTACTTTTTTTTCTTTGAATTTTCTAAGGAAAGATTTTAAAGAAGGAACTAAACGAAAAATATTTTTTTTTAAATTGGGGTCGGAACCGATGAGGTTTTCCTACGTATCTCACATCCGGTGAGAATCAGACCCGCGTAGTTCGGAAACAAATGAACTAAATCATTTTAACAAAAAAAAAAAGAAAACACACTATTTTTAACAAAATTTATTTGGAAATTATTTTTTAGCATTTTCAAAAATTATTTACAAAGAAAACAAACAATTTTCCATAAAATTATTTCGACTCTATATCCGGACATTTTCTACTTCTTCTCCTCTTTTTATTTCTTTTTTTTTAAAATAACAAAACGGCCAGCATGTAAGATCGAAATGAACAAATTCACACACAAAGATGCATCAAGTTGGTCTTCTATTTCAGGTACACCTGTCCTAGACAGGCCCAACCCCTGTGTCGAGGCTCCTAAGTCAAATATGCACATGACGCAAATAGACGTTCCTATCGGAGATCCGGCATAAGGTTTTGTTATTCTAAGTCATCATCCTGTTGGAAACATTGTCTAGATTGGTTTTAACTCGAGCGGACAACTCGAGCCCAGGAGTGTCAGTGCACCGGTAGCATGGCTTTCCGGCTTAATTGACAATACTCCCCGCCTAAACATGTGTGACTACAAATCCTTCACCGGGTGCCAAGCACCACAGCTATCTTGAGAAAAATGGGCTATGTCCAGCAAATGCCCGATATTATATTTCAAAGAGATTCAGAAGAGGAAAATGGGTATCGGCACAATTTATATACGATTCACAAAATATCAAAGCGGTAAAAGCAACATTTAGCACATTTAATACAAACATGTAATAAAATCAGATAATAATAAGCCAAATATAACAATTATTCAAAGCTCGAATTCTTAAACCCTGAACCAGTGGTTCTGGGTTTTTATTCCCCAGCAGAGTCGCCAGAGCTGTCACACCTCCTTTTGGCGCGCCCCCTACCCCGGAGGGTAGATGCGCGAGGGAGTTTTTCCAATTTAAGTGACAATATTCGAAACGGGATTATTCTATTTATTTCAGAGTCGCCACTTGGAATAAATTAAGGTGTCCCAAGTCACCGATTTATTTAAATCCCGAATCGAGGAAATTTTCGACTTTCCAAATGAAGTCTGCGAACCAGAAATTCTAAGTAAGGAATTCTGTTGACCCGAGGGAAGGTGTTAGGCACCCCCAGATCCCGTGGTTCTAGCACGGTTGCTTCAATTATTATAAATGGCTAAAAATACCTGATTTTATACATGCTTATAAATTATATGCTCTAATTAGACTTTAAATCGCTCTATTAATTTGAAACCATACCAAAAGAAAGACTAATTACAACATAGACTCGGACTTTGACAGATAGGTGAATAATAAAAAAAAAGGAATCTGGATTACTTATTTGAAACTATGCCGATTAAAGCCATTGTAAAACTAAACCCAAAAAAGATCAATTTATTTAACAGTGTATCCCTTAAAATTATTTCCAATTAAAGAATCGTACCAAATGATGTATTATTTCCTAGCTTTTGACTTATGGCCGGAGATTGAATGAAAAGATATAAACTAACGGAAAATTGATCAAAATATGCGAAATAGAAATAATTCACCTTGATCCAATTATTAAAAGTAAGATTGTCTACTACCCTTAATCCGATGTTAATTAACGAAATCAAGACTATGCGATTAAAATCGACCTAACATTGGTATCTAAAGCCCGGGCTAACTTATCGTGTTCGCTTAAGTACAAATAGATTTCGAGGGAAAATTAAATGAAGAAATTCGAAAATGATTCAAAACACCTTGCATTAATAATTAACGTCAATCAAATTAATACCTTAAACATGCTTAGACTACTTGACTTTAACAAATTACCTATTTAAAATATCAAGAAAAATCCCAATCTGTATTGGCTAGTTTTACTTACACGGATCTAAATATATGCTAACAAAAATAGAAACTAATTAATCATAACGAAAACTAAAACTATAGTCTAAAAATAAATCAAGTTTACAATGATGGACAATACAAGCCTAACATGTTTTCCTTCAACTTGTACATGCTGAAAGTAAGAACTAAACAGGCATATAAGACTATGTGCACTCTTAAACCTTTAATGATTAACATTGCAATTTCTATTTCACCTAACAGTCCTTAAATTAACAAATAACTAACAAAATCACTTATGTAATGGCTTTAACGACAGGATTCAAAGTGGTCTTTCATTTCATTTCTAGTGCAAGAGTAGATAAGCCCAAGGAATGTGTACTTGGAATGGAACAGAAATGAAGCAGAAGAAAGATCGGCAGCAGCAGTAAATACCAGCAACAGTACAATAGCAGTTCACAACAGTGATTTGAAATTCCAAACAGCCACAAACACAGCGCAGAAAGTTTGTGAAGAAAACCAAACATCAAACAACCAATATCACCACAAATAGACTCAACCGAGCTTGAGTCAAACCAAGATTCTACTATAAAGCTGATCTTTTAAACTCTTAGGAATAGACTTTAATCTTCAAAAAATTAATTCCAAAACAGACTGTCTTTCCAAAAGAAACTCTCAAAGACTCTCACAATGTTGTTTAAAGATTGACCAATCTATCCAGTTTTTAAGCTTTGGAAACTGATTTTTTAGACCCTCTCTAACTGAATAAAATCTCTCAAAAGTGACCTCTGAAACTTGAAGTAGAGAAACCTAAAATTGTTTATGATAACTCAGGGAGCTCGACCAAATGGCTGAGATTTTGACAAGTTACTTTAAGTAATGAAGCAGTAAGACTCTCTCTATTTCTAAAGGTCTGAAAATTCTCTGTTTGAAGCTCTCTTTGGGAGGTTCTGTCTGTGTATATTCTGCCCTTTATCTCTGTTTTTCAGTCTCTTTTTATAGCCTAGAGATCCAACCCCCAAACCTTTCCTTTTTAATTGTTTTAATCACTGTCCAGCCAGGTTATTCCTTCTGCCTTTCCACTCTGTTTTGTCCAAGTATGGGACTTTTGTTTTAAAATTCCCTAAGTGCAAGACCTAGGTGGATACCTGCTGTCCAGCAGGTTCCACTGACCTAAGGCATGTGCACTGCACCTTTTCTTTTGAACTCTAACTGTTAATTTCCTAAAAACTTATCAGAATTACAGTTATATCCAATCCACACTTCCTAAGCTTAAAATCAACAGAATTCCGAGCTGAGTAGAGTCAGATGTGAATAGTAGAAGTCACATTACTCCTCTATATAAAGGAGTAAGTCTCAATTGTAAAAAAAACAAGCTTTTCAACATTCGTAAATAAAATCTCTCCTCTTCTAAATCCCCATAGGGGGGATTTAGAAGAAGGAGAGATTTTATTTACGAATGTTGAAAAGCTTGTTTTTTTTTTACAATTGAGACTTACTCCTTTATATAGAGGAGTAATGTGACTTCTACTATTCACATCTGACTCTACTATTCACATCTGACTCTTACTATTCACATTCGACCTTTATTATTCATTGGCCTTTACTATTCATTGGCCTTTACTATTCATGAATAGTAACTTGACTCTTACTATTTATGACTATGACTTTTTACATAAAAAACAAAAAACTTTACATAAAGAAAGGTAAATATTCCTTTTACATCGCTTTATCTCAATCTAATCAGTGGTTCATTTGGTCGGACGAAATCAAAAGGGGATATGAAACCAACTAATTGACGACATTCGATTAAACGATTACGACATGTATAATCGATAGCCAAATAATCGACAAAACAGTGATTCAAACAATCTCAGCCAAAGACGAAAAATACAAAACTAATTATTCAACGACTCTAATCAAAGCGAATACGCATTCGACAACATACGCAATCAAATAAACAACACAGAAAAATAATTGACCAAATAAAGGGTCTTTGAGAAGAAATGAAAACAGGGATGGCCAAAAAATGAAAATTGAGAAGAATTCAATCAAGTTAAACTAAACAAATACACAAAACAAACAAATACCTAATTGAAATAAACAGGAAAAGAAAATTACCTCAAAAGAAATCGAAATCGGACGGACCCGGCTCCAAAGGATTCGAGTTTTGCACCTTTTGAAGTTAACAGACTTTAATTGAAGTGTTTTCAAACGAAAAACACTCCAATTAAAGCCTGTTGCCTTCAAATAACGTTGACTCGGACAAAATCCCTAGTTTTTGGATTCTGGGGTTCTTAAGGCCATTTTTGGCGCTTGACTGGTTCTGGCACGATTCGAGCCAGACTAAGGCTGGTAGGGGTATGAGGGAGGTCTAGGGGTGGCGTGGTGTTGATTTGGGAGCGAGTGGCTTTGGTCGAGTTTCGACTCGAATCTTCGATCGAAGATTCGAGGCGTTCAAGGATGATTCGAGGTAAGAGGGTTACAAATTCGTATAGAGGGGGAAAGGGGGAAGCTATGGTGTTAATTTGGGGAGGTTTGGCCTACCGGAACCGCCGTGAGGCAATTTCCGGTAGGCGGAGTGCGGCGGGGGACGGCAGAGGTCGGTTGGTCTCTGTGGGAGACGAAGAAGATGAGCGGGGTGTTTTGGGAGGTGGGCTGGGTCGTGTGGAACAAATATATACTGGGCGTGGGATTTAATCCTGGTCGTTTGATCAGATGAGATCAACGGCCTGGATCATTTTACTAATCCAAATGGTGTCGTTTGGGCATCATTGCAGCCGGGTTGGTCTGTGGGGGACTGGGTCGGGCCACGTAATGGGTTGGGTTCAGGGTTTATTTTAGTTTGGGCTCGGATTTAACATTTGGAATTGGCCCAATCCGATTTTGTACTCCTTTAACTCTATTTTGCTTCATTTTATTTTGTTTTCTCCTTTTAAAAACTAAAATTCTTAAAATCATAAATTAACTAATAAAACCAAATTAACTTGTCGAAAATACTAATTAACTTCTAATAGTAATTATCACATATAATTAAAATAACATTAAAAACAATTTGGAAATTAAAAGACAAAAATACATATTTTTGTGATTTTTTCATTCTCGTAAAACAAACTTAATTAATCTCAATTGCAAACTTGAATTATATATGCAATATACATTTTTTTTGTATTTTTATTTATTTAAACAAAAGACACGGACACATATACGCAAACAATAAGAGAAAAATAACATATAATCCACAAATATTGCAAACAACACAAAAACTCTTTTATTTTGAATTTTTGGGAGTAATTCTCATGTAGGGCAAAAATCACGTGCTCACAGCTGCCCCTCTTTGCGCGTAAACTTGAAGAGTTTTCGTGCAAAGAATAATGAGCAAATACGAGCGATTTTTGCCCGTTTGAGCACTCCGTGTGAAGCATTTGAAAAACTCTTGACCAAGCCTTTGCTTCGGAAGGCCTCCTACATATCCTGGGCTAAACAGAAATCAGGTCAATGTAGTTCGGGAGGTTTTGGTAGCTGGCACTACCGTGGACTGATACTTTGCTGTTACTGTTGCTATCGTTGCTGTTGTTGCTGCTTACTGCTTACTGACCTCCTTATTACACCAAAAGAGAAATTAAAGCTCAACTAGCTATGCTATCAAACTATGAGTTACAAGATTCCTATCTATGATTCTCTTGAAAACTTGATCTTGAATCTTAGCTGATTTTGCTGTAGACCTCGATCTGAATCTTGATGCTCAACAAGCTGTACGTGCTTGTTTATTTTTGTAACATTGAGTGAAATGGAATTGGCGGAACTCGCGACTTCAATCAGATTCGGAGGAATTCGCGCTTCTGTTTACTCCAACGTTTGAACTTGTTTCCTTTTGGTTCTTTTCCTTCTTTTCTTCATTCCGGATTGAGATTCCACTCGTAGGTTATCTCGATCCTTGCGTCCCGAGGTCAAACCTATTTAGACAAATGAAACAAACAAACAAACAAACAAAATTTTTCTGCCCCAGTTTTGCTAGGAAAATTTCGTGAGTAGGTTGTGACATAGAAAGTGATTAAAAGACTCTTTGGCATTGGTTAAGAAAATCACAGTTTCACAAATAAACGTTCCACGGCTTTCTGGACGGGATTTTGAAGAAGAGTTTCACGGCTTTCTGGCCGAAATTCAAATAATGTCTAACGGTTTTTAGCCGCTAGACCCTCGGTTTTTTGGCCGGGGTTAAAATAAATGGCTCCGCAGTTTTCTGACTCTGGCCGGGATTTCGCAGAAGAGTTTTCACGGCTTTACGGCCGGAATTCAAACAATGTCTAACGGTTTTTTGGCCGCAAGACCCTCGGTTTTTTGGCCGGGGTTAAAATAAATGGCTCCGCAGTTTTCTGACTGGGAGATCCTCGGTTTTCTGACCGGGAAGAAGAGTTTCATGGCTTTCTGGCCGGAATTCAAACAATGTCTAACGGTGTTTTGGCCGCAAGAAACTAGGTTTTTTGGCCTGGGTTAAAATAAATGGCTCCGCAGTTTTCTGACTGGGAGAATCTCGGTTTTCTGATCGGGAAGAAGAGTTTCACGGCTTTCTGGCCGGAATTCAAACAATGTCTAATGTTTTTTGGCCGCAAGACCCTCGGTATTTTGGCCGGGGTTAAAATAAATGGCTCCGCAGTTTTCTGACTGGGAGATCCTTGGTTTTCTGACTGGGAAGAAGAGTTTCACGGCTTTCTGGCCCGAATTCAAACAATGTCTAACGGTTTTTTGGCCGCAAGACCCTCGGTTTTTTGGCCGGGTTAAAATAAATGGCTCCGCAGTTTTCTGACTGGGAGATCCTCGGTTTTCTGACCGGGGATTTTGAAAGAAAGTTTTCACGGCTTTCTGGCCGGAATTCAAACAATGTCTAACGGTTTTTTGGCCGTAAGACCCTCGGTTTTTGGCCGGGGTTAAAATAAATGGCTCCACAGTTTTCTGACTGGGAGATCCTCGGTTTTCTGACCGGGAAGAAGAGTTTCACGGCTTTCTGGTCGGAATTCAAACAATTTCAAACGGTTTGTTGGCCGAAAGACCCTTAGTTTTTTGGCCGGGATTAAAATAAATGGCTCCACAGTTTTTTGACTGGGAGATCCTCGGTTTTTTGAGCGGGAAGAAAGGTTTCACGGCTTTCTGGTTGGAATTTAAACAATGTCTAACGGTTTTTTGGCCGCAAGACCCTCGGTTTTTTGGTCGGGGTTAAAATAAATGGCTCCGTAGTTTTCTGATTGGGAGATCCTCGGTTTTCTGACCGGGGATAAAAGTTTCACGGCTTTCTGGCCAGAGCTGTCACACAATGTCTAATGGTTTTTTTTTTTGCCGTAAGACCCTCGGTTTTTTGGCCGAGATTAAAATAAATGGCTCCACAGTTTTCTGACTGGGAGATCCTCGGTTTTCTGACCGGGAAGAAGAGTTTCACGGCTTTCTGGCCGGAATTCAAACAATGTCTAACGGATTTTTGGCCGAAAGATCCTCGGTTTTTTGGCCGGGGTTAAAATAAATGGCTCCGCAGTTTTCTAACTGGGAGATCCTCGGTTTTCTGACCGGGGTCCAAACAGATATTGGACTGACATGATTTGATTCTCTTTTTGGAGTTTTCATTTTCTTTTCTTTTATTCTTCCTTTTGGGCCTTCTTTTAGGTATTTTTTTTAACCATCAACAAATGCATAAGATAAAGCTTTTGAAAAGAAACTTCCCTTTTTATGCGCTTTCCTTTGTTCCAAAGCCATTTCAATGCTTGCGTACTTCACTTCTTTGGGTTGTACCTTCTTCTTGCCCAATTAAATAGACCTGCTTTCAACAAAGAACATTTTATTAGTTGAAAAAGTGGTTGACTTTGTGGCCTTGATTATCTTCATTGCTTGATCTTTGTCTCATTTCCATTGAGAACTTTGCTACCAATTGGCTTTGGGGTGACTTCCTTTCAAACTGTCCAGGTTTAGCCTCGGGTTTCTATGAGGATTTTCCTATACGGGCTCTGTCTTTCTGTCTCGTTCCGTTTTTTAAAACCTTAGCCTTTGATTTCCTTTTCCTTCCTAATGTCGTTTCCTTTGCAAGTGATCGACCATCATGATCAGTCGGGATTGGATCAATACACCACTAAGGCTGGGTATCTTTCTTCAACCTTTTTTTTTTACCAGATGGAGTCCTTTAAAACCGGTCCTGCCGTCTTTCTTTGTAATAGTTTCAGAATTAAAATTAAACCGAAAGGGAATCAAAGAATAACTATACAAAAAGTAAGAAAATGAGTTTAAAGAGAAACATCCATTTTGGGGAAAGAAAGACTTATCTGAGGTGCATGCTGACTTCAAATAAACATGACATGCTTCTTGGACTGGACGCCTGACCCACATAAACTTCCCAACTTCTTATGAACCCATTGATTCGCAATTTCAAAACCAGGGAACCTTGCCAAAATTCTTTTATTGAAGGGATGTCTTCTTTTTGGTCGGTGGCGCCCTTTACGGGTTTTCGCCAATCGACCCCTCTCATTTCTCTTCTCAATGTCGCCTGATAGTGCTCTTTGCGAGTTTTCACTAAACGGCCTCTCTCATTTGTAGCTTCTCCAATCGACATCGCCTTATGGTGCCCGAAGGTTTTCACCGATAAGACTCTCTCATTTTGTTTCTCTCAATTCAGGCTGTGTCAGATTTCCGTCAATGACAATTTTCACTTCCTTGCCTTTGCCAATTGATCTGAAGGACTTGAAAAAGGTGTTTGATTAAAAAGGAATTTGAATGGAATTACAACTCTGGAACCATCTTGACGGATCTAAACTGAACCGTCATATCATCTGCCCCGGTTTCAATTTTTGGGGAAATTGGGATTTTTGTTTTGGTGTGACTGAACCTCAGGGAGAGGTTGCCTACGTATCCTTTCGGAATCAAGTCAGAACGTAGTTTAGGTGGTGATAATTTTTGTTTTTTGTCTTTTTATTTTATTTTATTTTATTTTTCTTTCATATATATATATATATATATATATATTTTTTTTCTTTTCTTTTCTTTTCTATTTTTCTTTTCTTTCATTTTTTTTATTTTTTATTTTATTTCGGGTTCCAAAGAGGGTGAACAAAAAAGAAACATAACCGGCTCAAAGGGTTTTACAAAGGATTTATATTGTTTGGGGTATTAAGAAAGAAAGCCTTCGTCATCTCAATTATACAAAAGCCAACGCCGCCGGAGGTCTTGACATAGTACCTTTATATTGCATCTGTATTGACTGCCGTTTCAAGATCATTTCCTTCAATGTCTCCCAGATACAATGTTCCTGGATGATGTATGGATCCTTCCAATTAGGAGCGAATTTTTCCTTTTGTTTCTTGGTAATGAGGGGGAATACGCCTTAACGCCGGTTGTTCGAGATTCCTGGGCCGCACTTTCTTGTTGCAAGCATGGGTCATTCTTTGTTGGGATAATTACTCGGGTATTCCCTGAATACAACACACCCTTTTTGTATGCGAACCAATTTTCCTTCAGTTATTCCAACTCTTTGTTTCATTTCCTCAAAATAAACTTTTTGTGCATTTCAACTCTCGATTTATTATTTTGAAGTGTGACAGCGTTTTGGGATCTAGGCATGAAGTCCGCAAGCATGTCATGTTATTTAAAGCTGCATGATTTGAACTAAAGAGAAGAGAAAAAGAAAACTAAAACAAATCTGAAAGAATAAAAAATAACAAAAGGAAAGGAAACGGACGATGAAATATTAATTTCATTTCTTGGAATCGAAAGGATAAACAAGGTTCACGTTCTTTAAAGACAAAAACTAAAAGAAACATCCAATTTACACCCTGAAATACTCTGGATGCAGAAAAATGCGGCAGGACAAGTTTACTGGGCTTCTGCCTGATCGGGAATGGCCTAGCCTTTCGGTTTGGGAGTTTAGTGTCTGGTCCCATCTCAACGGTGATAGTCCATTTCCCTGGCTCGACCATGCGGGTACCGCAGAGCTTTGCCTCATGTTTTCCTTCACTCTCTTCAGTCATGAAATCCTCATTATCTTCCTCTTGACGGTCCTTAAGGTTTTGTGGTATGCGTCCAACAAACACTGGCTCATTCAGCCGTGGTGTCTTAATTGCCCCCATTCCACATAGGCTTGCTTAGGTGCACCAATTTCTCTTTCTGGTTCTAACTCAGTGATTTTACCCTTCTTTTCCCCTTTCTCCTGTTTCGGGGCCACCTTGGGCTTCCTTTCCACATCAGCAATAGCAATTATGGCCTTAAGTGCTGGATCGAATTCTTCGTCTTCACAAATCATCCCAATTATCCTTACCTTAGTGAAACCCCTTGAAACCCTCTTCAAAATCGCCCGAATATGCTCCAAGTCTGAATTGAAATGTTACTCCTTGAATAATTCACGAAGAAGACTAATTAATGAATTTGTCCAGTCACTATCGCTTCTGATGTCCCGTTTTCGCTTATGCGGGGACCGCTTTTGCGACTTTCCTTCTGCTTATGCGGATCCTCACTTAAAGACCACGACCGCTTCTGTGGTCCCCCTGCCGCATATACGGTCCTCACTTTGATACCAAAATTTCTAATAAACTTGTTTCCCCACTTGGTTGTCTCTCAAACACACCGTGCTTTGATACCAAAATTTCTAATAAACTTGTTTCCATTAGTTCACATTAGTTTCCATTTTTCTTCTTTGTGAGTTTTGAGTGTTCTTTTGTGTTGTCTTGCTCTCCCAAAATTTCTAACATTTGGTATCAGAGCACGGTGTGTTTGAGAGACAACCAAACTTGAAGAAAGATGACGAATAGTAATGGAACTCCATTCCAAGTTCCTATGCTCACAAAAGAAAACTATGAAAATTGGTGTATCCGGATGAAGGCCTCACTTGGTCCTATGATGTTTGGGAACCGGTGGAAGTTGGAGGTAATGAAGGGGAAGATAATGTTGCCTTTAGAAAGAAGCATCAAAAGGTGCTCACTCTCATCCATCAAAGTTTGGATGACAAGATGTTTGAGAAGATTGCAAATGCAACCACCTCCAAGCAAGCATGAGAGATTCTTCAAACATCCTTTAAAGGTTTGGATAAAGTGAAAAGAGCTCGTCTCCAAATCTTAAGAAGAGAGTTTGAATCATTGCATATGAAGGAATCTGAATCTGTTTCGGATTATATTTCAAGAGTTTTGGCTATTGTCAATCAAATAAAGAGATATGGTGAAGACTTGAGTGATGATAGGGTCGTTGGAAAAATACTACGATCCCTTGATTCAAAATTTAATTATATTGTTGTGGCTATTGAAGAGTCCAAAGACTTGGATACCATGACCATTGAAGAACTCACGGGTCCTTTGCAAGCACGTGAAGAAAAGTTGAAGAAACCGAAAGAAGAATCGGTTGAACAAGCGTTGCAAGCAAAACTTTCTTTCAATGAGAAGGATGAAAGACGTGGACAAGGCCGTGGTGGAAGAGGAAGAGGTAGTAGTCAACCACCTAGCAAAGAGAACAAAAGCCAAGACTATAACCAAGGAAGAGGTCGTGGAAGAGGTAGAGGATGAGGGCAAAGTCAAGGAAGGTATGATAAGTCTAATATTGAATGTTATGCTTGTCATAAATTTGGTCATTTTTCATGGGAATGCAAATGTAATGTGGAAGAGAAAAATAATTTTGTGGAGAGAAAAAATGAATATGGAGATGGCACTCTACTTCTTGCTTGCAAAAGAGAAGAAAGTGTAGAGAAAAATCAATGGTACCTTGACTCCGGTGCAAGTAGCCATATTTGTGGAAAGAAGAATTTATTTGTGGAGCTTGAAGAATTGAATGGTGGAAACATCACTTTTGGAGACTCTTCACAGGTTAAAATCAAAGAAAAAGGTACGATTTTAATTCGCTTGAAAGATGGTAGCCACCATTTAATTCCTAATATTTTGTATGTACCAGAGATGAAAAGTAACATTGTAAGCTTGGGACAACTTTTGGAGAAAAATTATGATATTCATTTGAAGGATAAAAAGTTGTTTATGAGAGATGAAAATGGGAGATTGTTAGCCAACGTTCCTATGGCTAATAATAAAATGTTTATTTTGAATCTTCAAAGTGATGTTCCAAGATGCTTGCTATCATGTGCCAAAGATTCATCTTGGCTTTGGCATATGAGATTTGGCCATGTGAATTTTGATAGTTTAAGGTTGATGGCCAAAGGAGTTTTGGGCTGAAGCAGTTGCTTGTGCGGTGTACTTGTCAAATCGGTGTCACACCAAGAGTGTTCGTGACAAAACACCTCAAGAGGCTTGGAGTGGTTTCAAGCCAAAAGTTGCTCATTTGAGAGTTTTTGGAAGAATTGCTTATGCACATATGCTGGATGAGAAGAGGTCCAAGCTTGATGATAAAAGTGAGAGGTATGTTTTCATTGGCTATGATCAAAATTCTAAAGGTTATAAATTATATAACCCAAGAAATGGAAAAGTCACCATAAATATAGATGTTAAATTTGATGAAGAGAATGCTTGGGAATGAAAAGCTAAAGAGCAAGATTACTCTATTAGTCCTTTATTTGAAGATGATGATGGAGAAGTTGTGGAGCAGCCTATCACACCACCAACACCGCCAACACAAAATCAAGAAGGAGATGAGTCAAGTGCAAGATCTTCAAGTGAGATGCCTCGGAAGACTAGAAGTCTTCGTGACTTGTATGAGAATACAGAAGTGGTAAGAGATGATTTATATGATTTTACTCACTTTTGTTTGTTGGTGGATAGTGAACATGTAACTTATGAGGATGCTGCCCAAAATATCAAATGGAGAGATGCCATGGATGAAGAAATCAAAGCAATCAAGAAGAATGATACTTGGGAGTTGGCCACACTTCCAAAAGGCAAAAGCACCATTGGTGTCAAATGGGTGTACTAGTTGAAGAAAAATACCAAGGGAGAAGTGGAAAGGTATAAAGCAAGATTGGTTGCCAAGGGATACAAGCAAAAGGACGGTATTGACTATGATGAAGTTTTTGCGCCGGTTGCTCGTTTGGAAACAATTCGTTTTATTGTTTCTTTGGCAGCTCAAAACCAATGGAAGATTCATCAAATGGATGTCAAGTCAGCTTTCTTGAATGGTGTTTTGGAGGAAGAAGTATATATTGATCAACCTTTGGGCTATAAGGTTGATGGACATGAAGACAAAGTGCTAAAATTGAAGAAGGCACTTTATGGCTTGAAGCAAGCCCCACGGGCTTGGAATAGTAGAATTGATAAATATTTTCAAGCAAATGGTTTTTCAAAGTGTCCACATGAACATGCACTTTATGTCAAGATTGCTAAAAATGGTGACGTCTTACTTGTTTGCTTGTATGTAGATGATTTGATCTTTACAGGAAATAATTCAAATATGTTTGAAGAATTCAAGGAGGCTATGGCAAGAGAGTTTGAAATGGCGGACATTGGCTTAATGTCCTACTACCTTGGAATTAAAGTGCAACAAAGGGATGATGGAATTTTTATTTCTCAAGAAGAAAATGCAAAGGAAATTCTCGAGAAGTTTGATAAGGAGAATTGCAATCCAGTTAGCACCCCCGTTGAATGTGGAGCTAAAATATCCAAGCATGGAGATGGAGAAAAGGTCAATCCCACAATTTTCAAGAGTCTTGTTGGAATATTAAGGTACTTGACATGTACAAGGTTGGATATTCTTTTTGGTGTTGGACTTGTGAGTTGCTTTATGGAAGAGCCTACTACCTCCCATATGAAGGTAACCAAAAGAATACTTCGGTACATCAAAGGTACACTTGATTATGGAATATTTTATTCATTTTTCAAGGACTCCAAACTTGTTGGATATTGTGATAGTGATTGGGCTGGTGATATTGATGATAGAAAGTGTACTACCGGGTTTGTTTTCTTTCTTGGAAATTCTGCATTTACATGGAATTCTAAGAAGCAACCAATTGTGACTTTGTCAACTTGTGAAGCGGAGTATGTGGCAGCTTGTTCTTGTGTGTATCATGCAATTTGGCTAAGGAGCTTGTTCGAGGAACTTCATCAACCACAAGAAGATGCTACAAAGATTTTTGTTGACAACAGATCGGCTATTGAATTGGCCAAGAACCCGGTGTTTCATGAAATAAGCAAGCATATTGATACGAGGTATCACTTTATTAGAGATTGCATATCTAATAAAGTTGTGGAGCTTGAGCATGTGAAGTCACAAGATCAAATTGCGGATATTTTCACCAAGCCGTTGAAGATTGAGCTTTTTCAAAAGCTAAGGATGGCACTTGGAGTGATGAAACATGTTTAAGAGGGGATGTTGAAATGTGAAACATAATAAACTTGTTTCCATTAGTTTACATTTGTCTACATATGTCTACATTAGTTCATGAACTAGACACTAAGTAAGTACATGCATTAGAGTGTTAATTTCTGTATGCATTGGTGTTATCCATGTACCTTGAATGAAGTGAGGTGTGGACTTAGTTATTGTGTTTACATATACACTAGGCTACATGCATGAAAGAGTTATCCTATAAATAGTTATGTAATCTATCCATTTGATGTAAGTCAAGTTGAATAGAAATCCTCCTTTCCTCCATTTTTCTTCTTTGTGAGTTTTGAGTGTTCTTTTGTGTTGTCTTGCTCTCCCAAAATTTCTAACAACCCACTCTCTGAAGGTTAAAGAAAAAGCTATAGAATGAATTAAATTTATTTGGTCATAAGTCGTAGGTTTGATAAATGACAAAGAGTCCATTACACAAATGGTTACTCAACTATTCAAATTATCTTCTAAAGACACTTTACTTTCGTTTGTACTAACAAAGTCACTGAACTATGCCTATTGCACTGAGAAAGTCATTCAACTAGATTTTTCAAGTTTTGTATTGTCAAATACCTATTTTACCCTCTAAATTATAAATATTTATCTTCTTTAGTAAAGCATAATTTGAATGAATACACAAGTGAGAGTACCGGAAGTATTAATAGTCGAGCATCCGAGCCAACCTTTCACATCCCTAGTTTCACTCTTACATGTTCGAGGGTGAAATTTGGCCTTGATACGTGAGTAGTTCACAAGGTAACACAATGCGGCTTGGAATAGTTTCACTCGGGGATGAAGGAACAAAAGTTTTCCCTCACGAAAAATATCTTCGACCCGATAGCTCCTTTTCAGGGAGATGGGAGCAACTCTCCGGTGAAGCTCCTTAAAGACGGAGTCTTGCTTGGTCTTCAGTGTAGGATTGCGTATAGGTGTTTGTAACACGCAGCGGAAGACAATAACAATCCTAGGTAGATTTTTTCGTGTTGAAAATTTATTTACATGTCAAAGATCGAATCTAAGACGTACCTGGTGGAGAGAGTTTCATTTCAAAATTTCTTCGATAGTGCGAAGACTCTATGCGTATCCACACCGAGACCGATCCTTGCTATCAACTCTTTGATCAATGAAACTCGCGAACAAATTTGATGAAATATTGTGTTGAAATCTTTCTCAAAAATCTCAACTCAAATATAGAAGAACAAGAAACACTTTTCTTGCAATTGTATTTTCTCTCTTGGCTTTGTATTGTATTCTCACTTTCACAAAGTGATATTCTTGCTGCTCTTCTGAAATATTTTTACTTCCTCACGTTATTTGCTGAACGTAAGAATTAGTGCAACATGTTGGACTTCTTATAATTTTACATTATAAGTACAAATCCTATTCACAATAGGACAAATTAGCCAACAAATCCTTTTACACTTAAATTACTTTAAGAATTCTTTTTCCAATTGAATGAGGAAAAGTCAAAAGGCAGTATCCTTTTCCAAGTCTAATGCCTAACAATATTTTTCGATTGAAATTGGAATCCCACTTGGGCAATTGTTTGCCGACAAGTCCTTTTTGTACTCTTACGCCACTTAATCCAATTCAAAGTTGGATTACAAGCATAATTAATATTATATATACAACTTTTGTGCAATATCAATTATATTATATATAGTTCAATCAAGAGATAGAGTTTAATTTTCTATTTCAAATAGAAAACTTTAATTTGTTCACAATATTAATTATATCCTCTGTGCTAGCAAAGAATATAATAATATTTCATTTGGACTAATAACAAAATTTATTTGACTAATTAAATTCTTTAATTTAATTATCAAATGATAAAGTAATTAATCCTTTAGCAAAGATCAGAACACTCGTTAGTGTGCGACCTCATAGGTTCAATACTAAGCCGGTAGTAAGTTAATCACATTAATATACTAATCAAGGGTGGCGTCTAGCAACACTCCTTAACGACCGGATAGCACGCAATATACAATTTACTCTCAAGAACCAGTAAAAGAATAATGTTGCAATTCCTTCCGTCCTTATAGCTCTGGATCACCCTAGGATATGGTTCAACTGTCAAATCCTAATAGGCGACCAACTATGTATTCATGTGAAATATAATCGACCATTGAATGGCCTAAGAAACCCTTTTCTTCTTTCATTCTATTGCCCTGGCCAAGGTCTTAGTTTGGTCGTTTATAATTCATGGCAACATGGAGCTTAAACTCATTACCAAGAGTTGACAGATTCCATCTTGATCAATCACTAATTCTACAAGTATTTAATCGTACCCAATATCCTTTCAACTATCGCCCTAAGGCCATAGGTGTCCGGTATCAAAGCACAATAAATGACTTGTCAATTACTATGACGATCTCAGGTCAAAGGAAACTGTTACATCATATTCTTCAAGAGAATATCCTATTGAGAGTTTATGGTAATTCTAACCATTAGGAATTATCCAATGAGTCGGTTCAATGATCATATCTCTATATGCATCATCTATCTATTTGATTTAGTTAATGAGATCAACTAATCTTTATCCCATAAATACGATCACATAAATATTGATCTAACTGGATTACGAATGTCCAAATTAATAATCCTACGATCAAGAACGAATTTAGATTAAATTGTAAGAGACTTTGCTCTCATTATCATGATCTCTATCACGATGACAAATCTCAAAGTTTAATCAAGGACCTTATCAAATTATTCAAGCAATTAATAACAATGATAAAATAATATCAAATGCCATATAAATTTTATATCAAATAATGTACGCAAAAATATGTTCAAATCATCAAATATGATATTGGATCTAGGGCATATCTATTATATCCCTAACAATCTCCCACTTGCACTAGAGCCAATCGCTCTTGTACTTCATTCCCAATTTCCACTTGTGCTTGTCAAACTCCTTTGCGCCAAGAGCTTTAGTGAATGGGTCTGCAGCATTTTCCTTTCCATCGACCTTTTGAATCTCGACGTCTCCACGTTCAATGATCTCTCTTATCAAGTGATACCTTCGCAGAACGTGTTTGGATTTTTGGTGTGATCTTGGTTCTTTTGCTTGAGCAATTGCTCCAGTGTTGTCACACAACAGTGGAACCGCACCTTCTATTGAAGGAACCACACCAAGTTCTGTTAAGAACTTTTTCATCCATACAGCTTCCTTAGTAGCTTCACTAGCTGCTATATATTCTGCTTCGGTCACTGAATCAGCTACTGTAGCTTGTTTTGAACTTTTCCAACTCACTGCACCACCATTTAAAGTGAATACATAACCAGAAATAGATTTGCTATCGTCTCTATCTGAAGAGAAACTTGCATCAGTATAACCTTCTAGTTTCAACTCAGAATCTCCATAGATGAGGAATTGGTCTTTAGTCCTTCTTAAGTACTTAAGAATGGTCTTCACCACCTTCCAATGTTCCTCACCGGGATTTGCCTGATATCGGCTAGTCATTCCAAGTGCATAAGCCACATCAGGACGTGTACATGTCATGGTATACATGATAGCTCCCACTGCACTAGCGTATGGGATCCTACTCATGCGTTCTCTCTCTTCGGGTGTTTTAGGACAATCCTCCCTACTGAGAGTAATTCCAGTGCCTATTGGTAGATAGTCTCTTTTGGAATTATCCATGTTATACCTCTTTAAGATGGTATCAATGTACAAAGACTGGGAAAGTCCAAGGAGCTTCCTAGATCTATCTCTATAGATCTTTATTCCTAATATATAAGCTGCTTCTCCCAAGTCTTTCATGGAGAACTGTTCAGATAGCCAAATCTTGGTACTTTGCAATGTGGGTATGTCATTCCCTATGAGCAATATATCATCAACATACAATACTAGGAATATAATTGTGCTCCCATTAACCTTTTTGTATACACAAGGTTCTTCTTCGCATCTAACAAAATTGAACTTTTCAATTGTCTTGTTAAATCGAATATTCCAACTTCGAGAAGCTTGCTTCAGTCCATAAATGGATCTTTGTAGCTTACAAATTTTATTATGATCAGACGAAGATGTGAAACCTTCAGGTTGTGTCATGTACACATCCTCTTCTAGCTCACCATTTAGGAAAGTTGTTTTCACATCCATTTGCCATATTTCATAATCATAGTATGCTGCTATAGCAAGCAAAATCCGAATTGATTTGAGCATTGCCACGGGAGAGAAAGTCTCGTCATAGTCGACTCCTTCTTTCTGACGATATCCCTTGGCAACAAGACGGGCTTTGTAGGTCTCCACCTTTCCGTCTGCTCCAATCTTTTTCTTAAAAACCCATTTACAACCTATAGGTTTTATATCCTTTGAAGGTTCAACTAAAGTCCATACTTTATTTTCCTTCATGGATTCCATTTCGAATTCCATGGCCTTTTGCCATTTCTCATAATCGGAACTTTGTATAGCCTCTACGTAGGTCTTAGGGTCATCATCATTATGATCAACCTCGTTTGATACATCATCTTGTACCAATAAATTTAATCTAGTTGGTACATGACGTTCTCGTGTAGACCTTCTAAGAGGTACTTGTACAACCTGTTCACTTTGTGTTGGATTTGATTGTTGTTCAATTTGGTTTGGAACTGGTTCATTAACCTGTTCTTGAACTTCATTTAGTTCTTGAACTTCAACCGTTGAAGATGGCAACTTCCTTGGCAACTTCAAAATATCCAATAAAGGTTCTTCAACTTGGGTAAGATCATTATTTTGTGTTGAGTCATTAGTTTCTTGAACTTCATCAAGTTCTATGTCTCCATCATAATTTCCTTCTAAAAGAAATTCCCTTTCCAAAAAGGTTGCTCCTCTAGCCACAAACACTTTATGGTCAGAAGGATGATAGAAATAATATCCCATTGTTTCCTTGGGATACCCAATGAACCTACACTTATCAGATCTTGAGTCAAATTTATTAGACTGTAGTCTCTTAACATAAGCTGGACAACCCCAAACTTTAATATGTTTAAGGTTAGGCTTACATCCTTTCCATATCTCATATGGTGTTGTATAGACTGACTTAGTGGGAACTTTATTAAGTAAGTATGTTGCTGCTTCTAAAGCATATCCCCATAAATTTATTGGAAGATCAGTGAACCCCATCATAGATCTCACCATATCTAATAAGGTTCGATTTCTCCTTTCAGACACACCATTGTGTTGTGGTGTTCCTGGAGGTGTCCACTTGTGAGAGAATTCCATTCTCTTTTAGATATCTAGTAAAATCTTCACTAAGATATTCTCCACCTCTATCAGACCTTAGTATTTTGATATTTTTACCAGTCTGCTTCTCAACTTCACTACGGAACCTTTTGAACATTTCAAAAGATTCAGACTTATGTCTCATAAGATACACAAATCCATATCTTGACATATCATCAGTGAAGGTGATGAAGTAAGAATATCCACATCTAGCTTGAATTTTCATGGGCCCACAAACATCTGTATGAATTAGTCCCAATAATTCAGAAGCTCTTTCTCCACTTCTAGTAAATGGAGATTTGGTCATTTTTCCTTTGAGAGAGGATTCACAAGTTGGATATGATTCAAAATCATACTTGTCAAGGTACCCTTCCTTGTACAACTTGTTAATTCTTTTCTCTCCAATATGACCAAGCCTACAATGCCAAAGGTATGTTTGATTTACATGATCATATCTTTTCCTCTTAAGACTTGAAACATGCATAATCGAATTAGCATTCACATTAGGTAAGACGTAAACATCATGTTGGAGATAGCCATTCACATATAAATTATCACTATAATAAATAGAGCAAATACCATTGCCTATATTAATGCGAAAACCACGTTTGTCTAACATAGAAGCTGAAATTATGTTCGAAACAAATTTAGGAACGTAATAACAATCATCCAACATAAGTACTTTGCCCGTAGGCATTATTAAAGAAATTGATCCTACAGCTACGACTGCAACTTTTGCACCAATTCCTACTTGTAGATTAACTTCTCCTTTCTTCAACCTTCTACTTATCTGAAACCCCTGCAACATATTGCAGATGTTATAACCACTGCCAGTATCTAATACCCACAATGAAGAATTAGTAGTAGTTAAAGAAACCTTGAAAATATTTTTCATTAAAGTCTTACCTTGTTTCTTGTCCTTTAAGGTTGCAAGATACTCCGGGCAGTTTCTCTTCCAATGTCCTATTTTCTTATAATGGAAACATACAGCATCAGATTGGTCAGCTTTGCCTTCTTTGCCTTTGGGTTTGGTCACACCACCCTTGGGCGCAGTAGGCTTTTTCTTAGGTTTACTTTTACCCTTACCCTTCTTCTTAGAAGAGTTTCCAACCAACATGATAGTTCCTTTCTTCTTCTCGGATGCAAGCTGATTCTCATAATCAATTAGCATGTTAAGCATCTCATGAAGATCACAATCCATTTTATTCATATTGAAATTAATGACAAATTGTGAAAAGGATTCTGATAGTGACTGCAAGATCAAATCTTGAGAAAGCTCTTTACCCAGTTTGCACCCCAACTTCTCAAGTTCTTCAATAAGATCAATCATATGATTGACATAGGGTCCAACTGGAGAGTTTCCAATCAATTTGGATCCAAATAAAGCCTTAGATAGCTGGTATCTAGCTGTCCTGCTTTGTGTACCAAACATCTTCTTAAGATGTTCAATGATTGTAGTTGGATCCATATCCTGATGTTTCCTCCGTAGTTCAGAATTCATAGAAGCGAGAATGATGCATTTGGTAGTAAGACATTCTTCCAAGTATTTATGATAAATCTTGGTAGCATCCTCATCATTCTCATCTAGGGACTTCCTTGGCAAGCTTATCGATCACATCAATAAGCTTTTCATGCATGAGAACAATTCTCAAATTTCTGTACCAATCATCAAAGTTTGGTCCTACCAACTTGTTGGTCTCAAGTATTCCACGCAGTGATATAACAGACATATTGAGAATCTAAAACATAGAAAAGAAAAGGCAATAATATAAGAACATATTTGCATATATCATAAAGACATGGACTTTTATCTAAATGATATTTTCACTAATTATTTTAAACTATTTACCCTCATTATAGTTTACGAAATCTTTATTTCTTTTGGTGGAGTAAAGGAATCCTTTAACAATATGTATGAGCCCCTTGGAAGTCAAGTCGTTTCTCACATATATTTTAAAGGTAGGTACTCTTACCAATTGTATCCCCATACAATTTCCTTATATAGCTCTATGTCAAATAGTCCCCTGGTAGTCAGGTCGATCCTATTGGCATAGTTGAGTTCAACCATCATGATAGCAAAGAACTTATTAAATTTTATACTCCCCCGGGTAGTCCAGACGTCTAGTGTAAAATTGAATAATTCTTTCAATCCATGCATCTAATGCAATAAATAATTTTAACATATTCTCGAACTACAAGTCTCCTGGTAGTCAGGCCGCTCCTTATAAACGAGAAATAAGTAAAATTGTTTACCTTGATGGATAGCTCTATAATAAAATATCTTATATTTTATTATTTAAGAACTCAAACTTTAGTAAGAGGGAATTGTTACTAAAATAATTTTTTTAATAACATAAAGATCAAATCCTTTTCTAGCATGTGAATTTAGTTCAAGTTGTCTACATGCTTAGTCCTAAATTAATTTACATCACATGTAATAATTAATTCAAAATTATGTGACGAACAAGCACATGACATAGAAACGAAATTCAATATCCTCTAACATGTTTATCTTATATATCACATAAAAAGAATTCATACTAGAATATTATTATTAATTAACATCTCATGAACTAATAACAATTAAAAATAACAATAGAATCATGTAACATATTATAGATTCCCATTGTATCTAATACAAACTTTTAAATTCAGGTTATGAACTATCTCAATAGTTATATGAATGCATATATTAACCATAATAAAATAACATCAATATTCAAACGATTTGACTATTCCACAAGACGTATTATGGTTTGAACTCTTCAAATATGATATTAAAATATTATCGTAAATAAATTTTAGACACAATAAACCACGGCTCTGATACCACTGTAGGATTGCATATAGGTGTTCGTAACACGCAGCGGAAGACAATAACAATCCTAGGTAGATTTTTTGTTTAAAATTTATTTACATGTCAAAGATCGGATCTAAGACGTACCTGGTGGAGAGAGTTTCGTTTCAAAATTTCTTCGATAGTGCGAAGACTCTATGTGTATCCACACCGAGACCGATCCTTGCTATCAACTCTTTGATCAATGAAACTCGCGAACAAATTTGACAAAATATTGTGTTGAAATCTTTCTCAAAAATCTCAACTCAAATATAGAAGAACAAGAAACACTTTTCTTGCAATTGTATTTTCTCTCTTGGCTTTGTATTGTATTCTCACTTTCACAAAGTGATATTCTTGCTGCTCATCTGAAATATTTTTACTTCCTCACGTTATTTGCTGAACGTAAGAATTAGTGCAACATGTTGGACTTCTTATAATTTTACATTATAAGTACAAATCCTATTCACAATAGGACAAATTAGCCAACAAATCCTTTTACACTTAAATTACTTTAAGAATTCTTTTTCCAATTGAATGAGGAAAAGTCAAAAGGCAGTATCCGTTTCCAAGTCTAATGCCTAACAATATTTTCCGATTGAAATTGGAATCCCACTTGGGCAATTGTTTGCCGACAAGTCCTTTTTGGACTCTTACGCCACTTAATCCAATTCAAAGTTGGATTACAAGCATAATTAATATTATATATACAACTTTTGTGCAATATCAATTATATTATATATAGTTCAATCAAGAGATAGAGTTTAATTTTCTATTTCAAATAGAAAACTTTAATTTGTTCACAATATTAATTATATCCTCTGTGCTAGCAAAGAATATAATAATATTTCATTTGGACTAATAACAAAATTTATTTGACTAATTAAATTCTTTAATTTAATTATCAAATGATAAAGTAATTAATCCTTTAGCAAAGATCAGAACACTCGTTAGTGTGCGACCTCATAGGTTCAATACTAAGCCGGTAGTAAGTTAATCACATTAATATACTAATCAAGGGTGGCGTCTAGCAACACTCCTTAACGACCGGATAGCACGAAGTATACAATTTACTCTCAAGAACCAGTAGAAGAATAATGTTGTAATTCCTTCTGTCCTTATAGCTCCGGATCACCCTAGGATATGGTTCAACTGTCAAATCCTAATAGGCGACCAACTATGTATTCATGTGAAATATAATCGACCATTGAATGGCCTAAGAAACCCTTTTCTTCTTTCATTCAATTGCCCTGGCCAAGGTCTTAGTTTGGTCGTTTATAATTCATGGCAACATGGAGCTTAAACTCATTACCAAGAGTTGATAGATTCCATCTTGATCAATCACTAATTCTACAAGTATTTAATCGTACCCAATATCCTTTCAACTATCGCCCTAAGGCCATAGGTGTCCGGTATCAAAGCACAATAAATGACTTGTCAATTACTATGACGATCTCAGGTCAAAGGAAACTGTTACATCATATTCTTCAAGAGAATATCCTATTGACAGTTTATGGTAATTCTAACCATTAGGAATTATCCAATGAGTCGGTTCAATGATCATATCTCTATATGCATCATCTATCTATTTGATTTAGTTAATGAGATCAACTAATCTTTATCCCATAAATACGATCACATAAATATTGATCTAACCGGATTACTAATGTCCAAATTAATAATCCTACGATCAAGAACGAATTTTGATTAAATTGTAAGAGACTTTGCTCTCATTATCATGATCTCTATCACGATGACAAATCTCAAAGTTTAATCAAGGACCTTATCAAATTATTCAAGCAATTAATAACAATGATAAAATAATATCAAATGCCATATAAATTTTATATCAAATAATGTACGCAAAAATATGTTCAAATCATCAAATATGATATTGGATCTAGGGCATATCTATTATATCCCTAACATTCAGCTGTCTCCGAAATATCCGGGATTCACTCATATCTTATATGTTTGACGCATATCTCACAGCCAGTGAGTGATTTGGCTACTAACAACCACCCACAACAACATGTAAGAGTGGAACTAGGGATGTGAAAGGTAGGCTCGGACGATCGGGCTCACGATCTGCCAAGCTAGGCTCATTGGTCTGTGTGGTCTTTAAATGGCGAAAGAGGCGTATTTTGTCTTTATAAAACACACAATCGCTCTCAATATTTTCGACAGGTAAGTACCACCTTACAGCGACGTACACATCCACACATTTATTGATGAGCATTTTCAATTCTTTGTCTTTGGCTTCTTCACAATCATCAATGAGCAACGAGCATGGTGAGAGCAATAGTCACTTACGCTTCTCAAAATAGCCCTGTTCAAAATTTCAAGTATAAATTGCAAAGAAAAATATAACAGTACTAAAAATATTCATGTTTGGTTTAATGTACGTAAACTCTAAAATGATGAGATCTACTATAGTGTCTTACCTTTTGAAAGCTCCATAACCATGGCTGCCCATGACCAAGACAGAGGCGTGGTGCGTGTCAACAGCATCACACAGCACATTTCTGGCATCACACAACATCAAATTCAACATCAGTCACTCCTTTAGCGTTGCATAATTGTTTTGCCTTCTCACAAACTCTTTGAGCTGTCTTTTTAATATCCACACATAAATAGAGAAAGCTACCTGCGCGTGATGCTGCACGTTTTTGTAATGGCTTATTTAGTCACTGAAAAAGCTAACAGTTATGCATCCTTGCTATAAAATCCTGCTAAACTTACGGAAGATATATATCTAAAGCTCCCTTTCCTTTGTTAAAGGTTTAAAAAATGGAGATCATTCATTTCTCTACTTTCAATTTTATTGCACTGCTCATTTTCTTTTCCTTCCTTTTTGTTCTACTTGATAAGAGAAATAAATCAAAACAACAAAAGTTGCCTCCAGGTCCATGGACACTTCCCCTTATTGGAAGTATCCATCACTTGAGAGGAGCATTTCCACATCGCACTCTTAGAAATTTAGCAAGAAAGTATGGTCCTATCATGTATTTGCAACTTGGAGAAATTCCTGCTGTAGTCATATCATCACCTATTAATGCAAAACAAGTTTTAAAATCTCACGAAAATGCCTTTGCTACTAAGCCACAACTTACATCCATAAACATCACTACTTACAACGGTAAGGACATTGCATTTGCACCATATGGCGACATTTGGAGACAAATGCGTAATATATGTGTTATAGAACTTTTAAGTGCCAAGATGGTAAAGTCTTTTAGTTCAATTAGGAAAGATGAGATTTCGAGTCTCGTATCATAAATTCAATCCATGAATGGTTCTGTTGTCAACATAACACAAAATATTCTTCACTATACAAACTATATGACATGTAGATAAGCCTTTGGAAGAGTACAAAATAATCAAGACGAGTTGATAAATTTGTTGAGGGAAGCACTGGATTCATTAGGAGGATTTGATGTGGCTGATTTGTTCCCTTCTTGGAAATTACTTCACAAGATGAGTGGGGTGAAATCAAGATTGTTAAAGCTGCATCAGAACGTTGATGCAGCTCTAGAGAACATCGTTAATGAGCATATTATGAATCGAGCACTCAACAAGAAGGGAAATAGTGAGTTTGGAGGTGAAGATTTGGTTGATGTTCTCCTAAGAATTCAGGAGAATGGTGAATTCCAATTTCCACTCACAAATGATCACATAAAAGCAGTAATCTCGGTAAGTTCTCTCCTAAAACATTTTAAATTGTACATTATTCTCGTTAGATTATCTATTACCTTATATATGTACGAATATGTTGTTCCTACTTGTGTACTTATTTGTTATTGAAGTAGGACATGTTCGCTGCTGGAACTGAAACTTCAGCGGCAACTATTACATGGGCATTATCGGAAATGATGAGGAACCCAAAAATTATGGGCAAGGCACAAAGTGAAGTGAGAGAAATCTTCAGAGGAAAGACAAGCTTTGATGAAAACGATCTTGATAGATTGTCATACCTAAAGTTAGTCATTTATGAAACGTTAAGGCTACATCCTCCAAGTCCTTTTCTGCCAAGGCAATGTATGAAAGAAACATATATTGATGGATATAAAATACCTCCCAAGACCAGAGTACTAATCAATTCATGGGCACTTGGAAGAGATCCCGAAAGTTGGGATGACCCTGAGAGTTTTATACCGGAGAGATTTGAAAAATCTTCTATTGACTTTATGGGAAATCACTTTCAGTTTATTCCATTTGGTTCAGGGAAAAGAATTTGTCCAGGAATGCAATTTGGTTTAGCTAACGTTAAATATCCTTTGGCTCGGCTCCTGTACCACTTTAATTGGGCACTTCCATATGGAATTAGTCCAGAAGATCTGGATATGATTGAGAAGAAGGGATTAAGTGCAGCAAAACAAAAAGATCTGTACTTAATTGCCACATATCACAAAAGTGACAAAAACTTTTGATATTGTGCTTTAATTTCAACGCTGAAAGTTCATCCCCTATATAATGCTTCACCTACTTTAATTGGGTTTATATTCACATCGCGTTTTTATCTTTAACAACTTATTTGGATGATTATTATGTATTGTTTCGTAATGTATTACTATATAATATTGTATTGTATTGTACTGTATGTTTTGATGTATATACTAATAGATTGTATTATTTGTCGTTGTTTCATGATGTCATGCATCAACAATATGGAAAATAAACTTGCTATATTTATAAAGATAAAGTAAAATACAAGGTAATATTATAAAAAAATGGGTAAATGATTAAAATATGATTATTTGATAATAAAAAATGACAAGTGAAAGAAAACAATAAGATAACAACACGACTACACCTAATCATTCGTTACATAAAGTAACACTTTTTATCCTTATGAAATGACATATATGAAAGATTTGGAGAATTTTCCTTGTCTTTCTCATTGCTATTGAGAGTCAATATATACAAGAGATTAGCACTATCCTAGGCTACAAACTAGGAAACTAATTACAAGAAATTAGCAAGAGATTAGCACTATCCTAGGCTACAAACTAGGAAGATAATTCTTAGAGAAATTATCTCCTAAATACAAGCTATGAACGATATAGTTAACACACGCCCACAGTCGTAGTGGGAGGGCGACGGACGCTAAGACTGTCCCGAAATTCCTCAAATAAAACCCGCGGAAGACCTTTAGTGAAGAGATCCGCGATCTGATATCGTGAAGGCACATGTAGGACTCGAACTTCCCCACGTGCAACCTTCTCTTGAACAAAATGAATATCCATTTCTATGTGTTTTGTTCGTTGATGTTGAACTGGATTTCCTGACAAATAAATAGCACTAACATTGTCACAATAAACAAGAGTAGCTTTTTTAATCGGAAAATGTAACTCCAAGAGAAGATTCCGAATCCAGCATGACTCAGAGACAAGATTCGCCACCCCACGATATTCGGCCTCCGCACTAGACTTGGATAATGTGGGTTGGCGTTTAGATGACCAAGATATCAGATTATCACCCAAGAAAACACAATAACCAGACGTTGAACGTCTTGTATCAGGGCACCCACCCCAATCTGCATCAGTATATGCAACCAGAGAAGAAATAGAGGATGGATATAAATGTAGTCCAAAATCAAGAGTACCCTGTACATACCGAATAATCCATTTGAGAACAGACATATGATCAACCCTCGGGTCATGCATATGAAGACAAACTTGTTGAACGACATAAGAAATATCCGGCCTGGTGAATGTAAGATATTGTAAAGCCCCCGCAAGGCTCCTATACAGAGTCGGATCGTCAAAATGTGCACTAGTAGTAGCGCCAACCTTCGGCTTCGTGTCAACCGGAGTCTGAGACGGTTTACACGATGACATCGCTGCACGGTCAATTATTTCCTCGGCATATTTACGCTGTGAGAGAAACAAACCACCCTTATGTCTAGTCACAGCAATGCCCAAAAAATAATTTAGAGGACCAAGGTCCTTCATAGCAAACTCGGAGTTAAGACGAGCCATGATAGAACTTGAGAGAGCATCAGAAGAATCTGTCAAAAATATATCATCAACATACAATAAAAGATAAGCCATGTCGGACCCATGACGATAGATAAATAAAGAATTATCCATCATGTTGTTAGTAAATCCAAGAGACAACATATAATCAGCAAATCGCTTGTACCAAGCCCGGGGCGCCTGCTTAAGTCCATAAAGAGACTTATGCAAGAGACAAAAATAATCCGGATAAGTCCGATCTCTGTATCCAACATGTTGATACATATAGACAATTTCCTGCAGCTGACCATGTAAGAAAGCATTTTTAACATCCAACTGATGAATAGACCATGCCTTTGACAAGGAAAGACTAAGAACAATACGGATCATAGCCGGTTTGACAACCGGACTAAATGTCTCGCCACAATCGATGCCAACCTCCGTTGAGTTTTACCATCACCTACAAGACGGGCTTTATGCCTCTCAAAATCACCATTAGCCTTGACTTTATGAGAAAAAATCCACATAGAACGAATAACATTCACATTAGGTGGACGGGGCACCAACTCCCACGTCTTATTTTTAATAAGAGCATCAAATTCATCATCCATGGCCATTTTCCAATTTGGATCACGAAGTGCATCAATGGGATTTCGAGGTAAAGGAGACCGGTCAACCGTAGTATGCAAGTTTGCATATTTCGGATTGGGTTTAAAAATCCCATGTTGACTACGTGTGACAACTCTAGGCTGGAAAGAAGGAATGGGCGGAGAATTTGTGGGGAATGGGGCCTGTTGTGTTTGGGCTGAAGGGGAGGAAGAGACTGGGCATTGGGTAGGAAGAGGGCCAGAGAGAGAAGGAGATGGAGATAAAGGGGACACGGGCTGGTCTGCCACGCCTGCCCCAGCCACCGAGGTACCCCCCGTTCCGGCGTCCGCTGGTAACTCGGCGGGACTGGCAGTTGGTGGTGCAAGACCACGCTGCCGGACGCAAGTTTGGGTGGCAGGTGGTGGTTGGTTATGGCATGGAGAAGGAGAAGAGGTGGGGCTTTGCTGTTGGGCCGTATGTGGAATCGGCCCAGTAGGAGTAGTAGATTGCTGCATATGGTGGATAACATATGATGATAATCCATCATCAAGAAAGTCATATGTATGAGAAGTTGGAGTGTGCACACTAGCAAAAGGAAATGTATGTTCATTAAACAAAACGTGACGACAAATAATGATTTTCCTAGAAGACATATCATAACATTTGTAACCACGATGGTTAGTGGGGTACCCAAGAAACACACACAGAGTTGACCTTGGTTGCAATTTATTAATAGTGGTGGAGGGAATAAGAGGGAAACACAAGCACCCAAAATCCCGAAGATGATCATAAGAGGGAATTCTTTGATAAAGAACTTCAATAGGAGACTTATTATGCAACAATTTACTAGGAAGAACATTAAGAAGATATGTTGCCATTTGAAGAGCATGATGCCAGAATGATGGGGGAAGAGAAGCATGAGCTAAGAGAGTACGAGTGACATTTTTAATAGACCGAATTTTGCGTTCGGCTTTCCCATTTTGAGAATAAGTATGAGGACAAGACAAACGGAATGACATGCCATGTTTTGTACAAAAATCCCAAAAAGAACTGTTATCAAATTCACGACCATTATCACATTGCACATTTTTTATATTACGTTCAAATTGGGTCGAAATATGGGCTTTAAAGGCTAAGAAAATGTCATAAACATCAGATTTTCTACCCAACGGAAAAGTCCATAAATACTTTGAAAAATCATCAAGAAACAAAACATAATATCGATGTCCCGCAGAACACAAAACAGGAGATGTCCAAAGATCACTATGTAATATATCAAATGGCATAGTAGTGCTAGAAGAGGAAGAAATAAATGGCAACTTAATTTGTTTCCCAAAAACACAAGAGCTACAAATACTTGAACTAGAGTGTTTCTTACAATCAATGCCTTTATTTTTCCTAAGCAAATCTAAAATAGGTGCCCCCGGATGACCCAAGCGGTCATGCCATATTTGAGGTGAAATAGCAGCAAATGAGGAAGGTTGATTGTTGTAAGAAGGTGAAAATGGATAAAGATCGCCATGACTATCACATCTCATGATTGGCCTCCCCGTCCAAAATTCCTTCACAGAAAACCCAAAAGGATCAAACTCAACTAACACGGAATTATCTTTAGTAAATTTTCTAACAGAAATTAGATTCTTAATCAGTTTAGGAGCATGAAGGACATTGTTAAGAGACAAAGATTGACACGGGGAGGGAAATTTAGTGTGACCATAGCCAAGAATCGGAATTGAATGACCATTACCAACAACAATATTATTGTTTGGATGATTGCTCAAATTAAAATAAGACGAGAGTTTACCACTAGAAGACGTCATATGAGAGGTAGCACCGGTATCCATGTACCACGATGGGTCAGGCTTTTGAAGCGACATCATGAGTATAGCTGCCTCGATATCCGTAGATGTGTAAGAACCGAATTGCCCTTGCTGTGGATTGGATGCCCCTGCTTGCTGTGGATTGGATGCCCCTGCTTGCTGGAAATAGGCTTGCTGAGGTCTGGGCCCAAGTAAACCGACCTGACGAGGATGCTGTGGAGCAGGAGGCCTGGCCCATCCTTGCGTTGGGTAGGGGCAAGGAGGGATGGGCCAGCCGTGATTGTACCAGCCCCATGGAGCTGATCCCGCAGGCTGCTGTTGCTGCCACTGTGACTGGTGCTGTTGTCCACCGTGGCTGCCGGACTGCTGGTCCCGGCCACCACCCTTATTTTTCCGGCCACCGTTGTTGTTGCGCCGGTCAGAATTATTCTTGCCTTTGTTGTGACCCTGTTTATCTCCATGGCTTGGACCACCATCACTCGAGGCCACCATAGCAGACTCAGTGGCTGCTTCTTTTGCTAACCCAACTTCTTCTAAAGTGAGCATGGATCGAGCCTTGTAAAAAGGAGGCAGAGGATTACTTTGGCGAATCAACGTACCCGCACCTCGGTACGGCCGAGTAAGACCTCCAACCAATTGTAAAACCATTCTACTATCGGACACCGGAGCCCCAACATTCTTCAATTGATCCGCAAGGGATTTGAGACGTTGACAATAAGATGAAACATTTGGGAAATCCACCATAGAAGTGGTGGAGAATTCTTGTTCCAAAGCCACGGCACGAGAACGTTCATTATCTTGGAATATGTCACGCAACCTATCCCAAGCTTCCATAGCCGTAGAGTCGGGCTCAATAATGGTGTTCAACAAATCACGAGAAATAGTAGAATAAATCCACGAAAGAACTGTGGCATCCAAGGTTGCCCACAATTCCGTTTCCGCATCCGTAGATGGAGGAGGTTGCTCCTTGCCCTTGGCCGGAGGAATGATATGGTGAAGAACCTTGTTTCATTTTGCGTGAACCTTGAATAATTCCGCCCACGTAGAATATTGAACATTTTCCATCTCAAGAGTGATGGGAATATTGTTCTTGATATTGGAAACAGCAAGAGCCGGATGGAAGGACGATTTAGACTCCCTCCTAGAAACTACCGGTGAGAAGAGAAAAGAAAAAAATAGAGGAAGAAGAAGAAGAAGATATGGGCGGAAAAAGAGAGCGTAGGGTGTAGTGGAATTAGAGAGAATACCCTATGCTAACTGATACCATGAAAGATTTGAAGAATTTTCCTTGTCTTTCTCATTGCTATTGAGAGTCAATATATACAAGAGATTAGCACTATCTTAGGCTACAAACTAGGAAACTAATTACAAGAAATTAGCAAGAGATTAGCACTATCGTAGGCTACAAACTAGGAAACTAATTACAAGAGATTAGCATTATCCTTGTCACTACCCGGATTTCCCACCATCGGGGTCATGATGGCGCCTACTAGTGGAAGCTAGGCAAGCCAAATATTAATTACACCTCCATTAATTACCAAATTCTTATTAAGACTTTAAAATTAAAAATATATAAATCACAGCAGAATAATTAAACTTAGCGGAAGACTTAGTCAATCTTATCAAATATGATAAAGAAAAACCCCAAACAAGATACACTACCCAAGACTGGTGTCACAATACTCACGAACTTCTAAGAAAAATACACACAATTGTCTGAAAGAAAATATAAGCTGTTTATCTCGAATACATGAGATAACCGAATGAAATACATAGATAGAAGAGACAACGGGTCCTGCGGACGCCTGCAAGGCTACCTCGTAGTCTCAGTAATTGGAATATCCACAATCGCTACTGTCGTTGCTGCTGTCCGTAACCTGTATCTGCGCAAAAAGTGTAGTATCAGCACAACCGACCCCATGTGCTGGTAAGTGCCTGGCCTATCCCAGCGAAATAGTGACGAGACTAAGGTCAGTCACCCACATAAACCTGTACAGTTGCAATATATATACATGTACCAAAAACATTTATAAGGAAAGACTCTGCTCTGAAATAACAGTCAATAACTCGTGATATCCAGAATAATCTAGTCAACAGAATAAATCTTACTTTCATGTCTCAATTTCCTTTCTCATTTCATATCTCGTGGTAGGCGTACCACCCGCTCCCAACTATCACAGCAATTATATCTTGTGGTAGGCGTACCACCGGCTCCCAAATATATCAATAGATTATATCTTGTGGTAGGCGTACCACCCGCTCCCAAATATATTAATAGGCTACCGGCAACTATGGCCAATGCCAAGATTTAAATCACTTTGTGGTCGGCGTGCCACACTATCCCATTTCTTATTATATAAGTGGTCGGCGCGCCACACGATCCCAATTCATAAATATATAAGTGGTCGGCGCGCCACACGATCCCAATTCATTAATATATATATTACCGGCATTTAGCCAATAATCTCTGCATCAACAATATTTATAATTACCGGTTTTGAACCAATAATTGATAATAATTTCAATAATTTATCTCCATTAACGGTACAACACCAATAACTCTTAATCAACAATTTCACATAAAAATTCATAACTTGGGCTCTAGGCCTCAGAATTCGACTCCGGACGCATGTCCAAGTCCCATATTTTCCTACGGATTTTCTGAGACCGTCAAATCACGGTTCCGGGTCCGTTTACCAAAAAGTTGACCAAACTCAACCATATCAATATTAATATCAAAATTCTTCAAAGTTTTCACATTCAACATAAAAATTTTCCAGCTTCGTGCTAGAACTGTGCACGTAAATCGAGGCAACTATAAATGAGGTTTTCAAGACCTCAGAAGCTCGAAATGATTAATAAAGCAAGTGATGACCATTTGGGTCGTCACATTCTCCACCTCTAAAACAACCGTTCGTCCTCGAACGGACAAAAGAAAGAAGTACCTGAGTCAAGGAATAGATGAGGATATCGGCTCCGCATGTCGGACTCGGACTCCCAGGTCGATGCCTCAGGAGGCTGACCCCTCCACTGAACTCGCACAAAAGGAAAACTCTTCGACCTCAACCGTCGAACCTGCCGATCTAGGATAGCTACCAGCTCCTCTTCATAGGACAGATCTTTGTCCAATTGGACAGTGCTGAAATCTAACACGTGCGACGGATCGCCGTGATATTTTGGAAGCATGGACACATGAAACACTGGATGTACAGCTGATAAGCTATGTGGCAAGGCAAGTTTATATGCCACCTCTCCCACACGATCATGAATCTCGAATGGCCCAATAAACCTAGGGCTAAGTTTGCCCTTCTTTCCAAATCTCATCACGCCCTTCATAGGCAACACTCGGAGCAATACTCGCTCCCCAATCATGAAAGCTATATCTCGAACCTTGCGATCTGCATAGCTCTTTTGCCTGGACTGAGCTGTCCGAAGCTTATCTTGAATAATCTTGACCTTATCTAAGGCCTCCTGAACTAAATCCGTACCCAATAACCGAGCTTCTCCGGTTCAAACCATCCAACCGGAGAACGACACCGCCTACCATACAATGCTTCATAAGGAGCCATCTGGATGCTCGATTGATAACTATTATTATAAGCAAACTCTGCCAAAGGCAGGAATTGATCCCACGAACCTCCAAAATCAATAACACACACCCGTAGCATATCTTCCAATATCTGAATAGTCCTCTCGGACTGACCATCCGTCTGGGGATGAAAGGCTGTACTTAGCTGAACTTGCGTTCCTAACTCTCGTTGAACCGCCTTCCAGAAATGTGAGGTAAACTGTGCACCTCGATCTGAAATAATAGAGATTGGCACGCCATGAAGGCGAACGATCTCCCTGATATAAATCTCAACTAACCTCTCGGATGAATAGGTAGTGGCAATAGGAACAAAATGAGCTGACTTGGTCAGCCTATCAACAATCACCCAAACAGCATCAAACTTCTTCCGAGTCTTCGGAAGTCCGAAAACAAAATCCATCGTGATTCGCTCCCACTTCCATTCAGGAAGTTCAATTCTCTGAAATAAACCGCCGGGTCTCTGATGTTCATACTTAACCTGCTGACAATTAAGACACCGTGCCACATATGCCACAATATCCTTTTTCATTCTGCGCCACCAATAATGTTGACGCAAATCTCGATACATTTTTGCTGCGCCTGGATGAATAGAATACCGCGAACTGTGAGATTCTTCTAGAATCAATTCTCTAAGCCCATCAACATTTGGCACACAAATGCGCCCTTGCATCCTCAGGATCCCATCAGCATCTAAGGTGACCTGTTTAACACCTCCTCGCTGAACCGTATCTCTAAGGTCACATAAATAAGAATCATTATATTTATTGATCGCGGATACGCTCCAATAATGAAGAAGCGAGCGATCGTGCAAGCTAGTACTCGACTAGGCTCAGAAATATCCAACCTCACAAATCGGTTGGCCAATGACTGAACATCCAAAGCAAGTGGTCTCTGATTGACTGGAATATAAGCAAGGCTACCCATACTGGCTGACTTCCTACTCAAAGCGTCGGCCACCACGTTTGCTTTTTCCGGATGATATAAAATGGTGACATCATAATCTTTTAGCAATTCTAGCCACCTTCTCTGCCTCAAATTCAACTCTTTCTGCTTAAACAAATACTGAAGACTCTTATGATCGGTGTATACTTCACATGCTACACCATACAAATAATGCCTCCGGATCTTCAATGCGTGAATAATCGCCGCCAATTCTAGATCATGCTCTGGATAGTTCTTTTCATGAATCTTCAACTGCCTCGAAGCATAGGCAATAACCTTGCCATCCTGCATTAACACTGCACCAAGCCCAATATGGGAAGCATCACAATAAACAGTATAAGGCCCGTACCTGTGGGTAAAATCAATACCGGTGCTGTGGTCAAGGCTGTCTTGAGCTTTTGAAAGCTCGCCTCACATCCATCGGACCATTCAAATTGAACACCCTTATGGGTCAATCTGGTCAGTGGGGTTGCAATAGAGGAAAATCCTTCTACGAATCGGCGATAATAACCCGCTAACCCCAAGAAACTCCGAATATCTGTGGCTGATGTCGGTCTAGGCCAGTTCTTGACTGCCTTAATTTTCTTCGGATCAACCTGAATACCTGCTGCCGTCACAATATGACCCAGGAATGCAACTGAACTTAGCCAAAATTCACACTTTGAAAATTTTGCATATAGTTGGCTATCTCTTAGAGTCTGCAAGGCCACTCTAAGATGTTGCGCATTCTCCTCCTGACTGCGAGAATATATTAATATGTCATCAATGAATACTATTACAAACAAGTCTAAATAAGGCCGAAACACCCGATTCATCAATTCCATAAAAGCTGCTGGAGCATTTGTCAACCCAAAAGACATGACCAGAAATTTATAATGTCCATACCGAGTGCGGAACGCTGTCTTAGGGACATCAGATGCCCTAATCTTCAGCTGATGATAGCCAGATCTCAAATCTATCTTTGAAAATACCTTGGCACCCTGAAGGTGGTCAAATAAATCATCAATTCGCGGAAGTGGATATTTATTTTTGATAGTCACCTTGTTTAACTGTCGATAGTCAATGCACATTCTCATCGAACCATCTTTCTTCTTTACAAATAATGCGGGTGCACCCCACGGTGAAACACTGGGTCTAATGAAGCCCTTTTCAAGTAAATCCTGCAACGGCTCCTTCAATTCTTTTAACTCTGGCGGAGCCATACGATATGGGGGAATAGAGATGGGCTGAGTGCCTGGAGCCAAGTCAATGCAAAAATCAATGTCCCTGTCGGGCGGCATACATGGCAAGTCCGAAGGAAATACTTCGCGAACCATAGGCACAGAGTCAATAGAAGGAACCTCAGCACTCGAATCACGGACATAGGCTAAATAAGCCAAACACCCTTTTCCAACCATACGCTGGGCCTTAACATAAGAAATAACATTGCAACTAGTATGACCTGAAATTCCTTTCCACTCTATACGAGGCAAATTCGGCAGAGCTAAAGTCACAGTCTTGGCATGGCAATCTAAAATAGCATGATATGGAGATAGCCAGTCCATGCCTAGTATAATATCAAAGTCCACCATATTTAGGAGTAATAAATCAACACGGGTCTCGAGACCCTCAATTACTATAATACATGACCGATGAACCCGATCAACCACAATAGAATCGCCTACTGGTGTAGACACATGAACAGGAACACTCGGTGGATCACTGGGCTGAATCAAGTACGGTGCAAAATAGGAAGACACGTACGAATATGTAGACCCGGGGTCAAATAATGCTGATGCCTTTCTATCACAAACCAAAATAATACCTGTAATGACGGCATCAGAAGACTCAGCCTCTGGTCTGGCGGGAAGTGCATAACATCGGGGTTGTGCCCCACCACCCTGAGCAGTATCTCTAGGACGATCGGCTGCTGGCTGGTCTCTACCTCTATCGGTCTGAGCTCCACCTCTATGACCTCTACCTCCACCTCTATGTCCTCTACCTCCGCCTCTAGCTGGCTGGGCAGGCTGTGAGGGAACTGGGGCCTGAATCATGGCACGAGAACCCTGCTGGTGAGATCTGTCAGAAGCTCGAGGGCAATACTTTGCAATGTGCCTAAGATCACCGTACGTAAAACAAGCCCTCGGCTGCTGAAAATAGCGAAGTGGTGGTGCACTGATAGGCTGCTGATCAGAGTAGCGTGGCTGAGAATTACGATCACCTGAAGCATCATGAGAAACCTGAAGAGCTGACTGATAAGGCCTGGGAGGATGGCCTCTATCATAAAAATCTCTATCTCCAGACGAGGTACCACTGAATCTACCCGAATTACGAGATCTCTTATCCGATCCATGTCTTGCTCCCTGTGACAGAGCCATCTCGATCCGGCGGGCTGCATTAGCCGCCTCCCGAAAAGTGATTTCAGTTCCTGCCCCCAAAGCCATCTGTAGTCGAATTGGCTGATTCAAGCCATCAATAAACCTTCTCACCCTTTCCCGATCCGTGGGAAGTATGATAATAGCATGACGAGCCAGGTCCACGAACCTAGTCTCGTACTGTGTGACAGACATAGGAAGTAGCTTAGACGGCCTGAGAAGTGGATGGTGCTACAAGAAGCAAACCTGCCCGGGTGACACTCTCCATGAGGCCCACCAATTGGACCAAAGCGTCCTAAAGAACTAAGGTAGCAATAAACCCCTCTGGTACCTGAGCTGGGCCCACCAAAATCGCTGGGGCCGGAACCTCCTCATCAAAATCAACCTGAGGCTCCGCCACTAGTGCTGCTGCTTGGGGCTGAGCTAGTCATTGCCCTCTGCCGCTCGTGAGAGCTGCTTGGGGATCGGTAGATGAGTAAGCAAGTGTTCTTGCCATCTACGAAAGAATAGAAATTCAATTAGCATTGAGAAACAAAACCTGCATGACAAGAAATAACAAATGTGAAACTTTTCCTAACTTTGTAGCCTTTGGGGGATAAATACAGACGCCTCCGTATCGATTCCTCAGACTATACTAAGGTTGTTCATGAGTTGTGAGACCTGTGCAACCTAGTGCTCTGATACCAACTTGTCACGACCCGGATTTCCCACCATCGGGGTCATGATGGCGCCTACTAGTGGAAGCTAGGCAAGCCAAATATTAATTACACCTCCATTAATTACCAAATTCTTATTAAGACTTTAAAATTAAAAACATATAAATCACAACGGAATAATTAAACTTAGCGGAAGACTTAGTCAATCTTATCAAATATGATAAAGAAAACCCCAAACATGATACACTACCCAAGACTGGTGTCACAATACTCACGAACTTCTAAGAATAATACACACAATTGTCTGAAAGAAAATATAAGCTGTTTATCTCGAATACATGAGATAACCGAATGAAATACATAGATAGAAGAGACAGCGGATCCTGGGGACGCCTACAAGGCTACCTCGTAGTCTCAGTAATTGGAATATCCACAATCGCATTTATTGTGAATATGTTGATTAAATGTATTGTGAATATGTTGCGAATTTGTTAAATTGATTAGTTTCTGTTGTTTCGGGGAAATGGCATTCTTTCTGATTTTGTTGGCTGTTCTGATTTGTTTGAACCTGTTTTGATCCTGCTTTTGAACATTCGAGTTGGTTAATTGTGATTATTAGAACTGTTTTGGTAATTAGTTAAATTGGTAATTTGTGATTTGATTAATACCTAGGGCGTATTGGTTATAGCTGTTAGAATAGTGATTTATGTTCGATTAGTGAATTCTCCTTTAGACTCTTTTAGATTCAATTAAGTCGATAGTTGAAATCACATGATTCATAGCAACCTAAGGTGTTTTACTTGATATATTCAAAAGCGATTAGTTATTTGATTAATAAGACTCACCATCTATCAAATTGTTTCCCGAGTCTTGTTAATTGAGTAATAGATCAAAAGTGGCTATGTTTGTAGGACCACCTAGGATTGGCTATTGATGCAATGTGATTCTAATTAGCGAATTAATCTGTATTTAAAGAAGTTAATAGGGCCAATTGGCTAATTGAGCAATAGTCACTTAATTGTGGCTATTTGATAAATACAAGTCTGAAAATAGGTTTAAATAGGAGTAAAATACAGAAATTAGGAAAGTAATTAGCCTTAAGAAGTAGGGGTAAATTGGGAAAAGGAATTGGTATAGTTGTAATAAGTTTAAAAGAGGAAAGGGTACAATTGGGATAAGAATTGGCATAATTGCGATAAATATAGAGCTTTTAAAGTAATTTGGGCATAACAAAAGGTATCTTAGTTAATAATAAAAGGAAATGAGGGCACAACAGGAATTCCAAGGGAAATAGAACATGGTAGAGTATTCTAGAAGGGGTTTTAGTGTAGATTTCACTAAAATAATTGCACTAACTTGTGCAACAAGCCAAGAATTGAAGGGTTTTTAATAAAATTCAGATTTCTCATTTTGGATCTATAAATAGGTATTTTCAGCATTAATAAAGGGGGGTTCTTCTAATTTTTAGGCTTTCTTTAGAATTTTTGAACCATTTGAATCCTAGAAAAATTCCAAAAAATATTTGTTAAAATTCATATCTGAAATTAATATTTCAGATTCATTTTTTCTTCTATTTTACCTTCAAATCCTCTCAAAAATCCAAAAAAAAAAAAAAGAGAACAAAAAACTAGTAAATCCAAAAATAGAGATGTTGTTTCATTAAGTTATATAGTTTTAAATCTCAATTTTTATGGGCAAATCTGATCGAAGGTGAGTTGAAAAAAACTGAAACAATTTCAGGGAATCAGTTGTATTGAATTGAACAGTGATACTAAGTGTTAAGTGTTTGAAACTGGTTTGGAAACATTTCTGATATGCTATTGAGCTGATAACTAACTTTCTGGGCCGAAATTGAGTCAATTGGGGTTGTTGAACTCTGATGTGTTGCTGTTGGTATTGCTGCTCACTTATTCTTAGGGCTAACCTCAAACCCTGTTGAATTCTGTTGATTTCAAGTACATTTTTACCCCCTGGCAGCATGAAGTTTCAATTACTGCATTTACATCATTGTAAAATCAAGTCTACTAAAGTTTTGATATAATATACTGTTTTGTTTTAACTTCTAATTGCTATTTGTAATATTGTAGTGATAGATTCCTTTAATTGGATTCACGTTAGTGCTAGATAGGTTTGTTAAAAATTCCATTGGTAATTATACAGGACATTTGATTTTTTGTCTTGAGGTACACGTGAGTATAGAGAGCAGAAATTCATTAATTAAATAATTGTAATGTGATTGAGTAAAGGTAAGAATCTAAAAATGGCATACGCTTAGATTTTTATGTTTAGTGTAATTCCAATAGGTAATGTCAAATGAAGTTGGAAATAATTCTGTTTGGAGTAAGTGAAGTTAGTCATTTAGATAAGGATTTCATAAGCCATTCAGCATATTAACGCCAGTAGGGGTCAATTGTAGAGTTACACTTAATTGTAAATGTAAAATCGTTTCTATCAATAAGAAACTAATGAATATATCGTATATATCACAATACTGGTTATAATGTCGATTCCTGAAAAAACAGTGAAGTTTGTTTTGGATTATATTTGATACACAGCTTCACGACTTGACCAATTCATATGGCCTGTTTCGCCCCCACTGTTTGGGCCTGTCTTAGGCCCAGCAATTTGAATAGTAAAATCCAAGTGTGTGAATTGGGTTCCTTGGACTTAAGGTTAAATGGTACATGGCCCATTAATGTTCAATTGGTAGACTAAGGCAATTTTCTTAATAATATCAATTAGGAATTTCTTTCCTTTGTGATACAAAAACAAAACAATAGAAAATCTAGTTATTCTAGGTACGACCTTTAAATAAAAGTGAGATGAGCCTCGTTAGAAAATCAAATACACGGGGCCATCAAGTAAGTGTTATAGATTCGGAAGGACCGTTTAGTGAATTTCACGGTCTTTCCCGAAGTTAACAACACGATAGACTCTTTAGGCACGACTTTAATAAAATACTTTCCTAAATACGGGTGCGCATTTATGTGACCCAAATCTTACTCTCGGCGAAACTGAAATACATTAAAGTCACAGGCGTACTGGTTGCGGTGTGACTCGAAATGTGTTTTCGTGACATCGCAATTCTTCTAAAATTAAAAAAGCGGAACATTAATAGCACATAATTAAAATATATAAAGAAATCAGATAAAAGCAAAAATTGCAGTTGAGCGACCGTGCTAAAACCACGGAATCCGGGAGTGCCTAACACCTTCTCCCGGGTTAACAGAATTCCTTATCCAGGTTTCTAGTTTCGCAGACTATATTACAGAATCATAAATTTCCTCGGTTCGGGATTAAACCGGTGACTTGGGACACCATTATTTTCCCAAGTGGCGACTCTGAATAATTAAATAAATTGATCCCGTTCCGACTGTCCTTCAAGTGGAAAAACTCCTTCCCTGATTATTATTATATCTCTTCCCGGGGTGTAGTAGTAAACAGTGGCACATTTACATTTACGTATGTATGTGTGAAAAAAGGAGGTGTGACAATAGTTAACAATATATAATGATATGATACAATACAATTAAGTAACAAACAAAAATAAATTTTATATTTAAAATAACAATACAATACGTAACCATCCAAACAAGCTGTAAACTTTACCGTGAAAACTAGCAAAGAATAAGATCCAGAGTCGGTTGTAACTAGTACAGGTTTGGTTCGGAAGTTCGGACCGAAGAATCTGTTTTCTGTTCCATCGTTTTGTGTAGTATGTACTCCAAATATTTATTTTTATTTGAAGCTATGTTGAGACATGTAAAATACATATAAGGAAAAGGAGAAATAAAAGGAAACAAAATCAAGGCATATATCAACCTATCCAACACGGAAGGTGAGGCTACGTATGATGTTTACTCATTAGCTGTTTAGCTTTTGCACCACTATCTATTCCGAGCTTTCAAGTTGTTAAGAAATGAATCGAGCTCATCCACTACAAATTGCTCTAAAATCTGACACCCCCTACCGAGAAGCATGCATGAAGGTGTTGACAGAACATAACCACCATTAAGCATACCAACAACCTAGAAAGGTAATTATCCATGTTACTAAAATACTACTCCATCGTCTCAATTAGACACGAATTTTAAGAAAAATAAAAAAACTTTTAAAATTTATGATCTAAATATATTGTAATATTTCTTTGACTATAAAATATTTTAAGTTCGTGACTTTAAACATATCATGACAATATAAGAACAACAACCCAGTAAAATCTTACAAGTTAGATTTGGGAGGGTAATGTGTACGCAGACCTTACCCCTATCCCAAAGGGGTAGAGTGGTTGTTTCCTAAAACCCCCGGCTCAAGATAATAAAAAGACAAAGGAAAGAATATTAGATTCACCACGGAAATCATAACAAAAAAGAAACATAGAATGGAGGGAGAAAAGAGAAAAAAGAGAAGAAAAAAAAAATTCAAAGCAAACATAATGGTTAGTAAATGGATCCTGCATCGAAAAAGAAAATAGTAAGACATGACATTGCTCTTTTCTATCTTAGACAAAACCCCACCGAACTAGACTCACAAAGGTACAAAGTAACGCAAAACTCAACTACCTCCTAGCCTAGAACCGAAATACGCAATTTCCATAACTTCTTATCAAGTGTCATGTCCTCTGAAATCTGAAGCCTCGTCATATCCTGCCTGATCACCTCTCCCCAATTCTTCTTAGGTCACCCTCTACCTTTTCTCGTGCCTTCTCGACTAGCCGCTCATACCCCCTTACTTGAGCATCTGGGCTTCTCCTCTGTACATACCCGAACCATCTAACTCTTGCTTCCCGCATCTTGTCATCAATAGGGGCCACGTGCACCTTCTCCCGAATGTCATCATTCCTAATCTTATCCATCCTAGTGTGCCCGCACATCCACCTCAACATCCTCATTTCTGCTACTTTCATCGTTTGGATATGTGAGTTCTTAATAGGCTAGCACTCAGCCCCATACATTATGGTCGGTCTAATCACCGCTTTATAGAACTTACCTTTGAGTATCGTTAGCACTCTCTTATCATACAAGACTCAAGATGCTAACCTCCACTTCATCCACCCTACACCAATACGGTGTGTGACATCCTCATCGATCTCCCCTCCCCCGTAGATAACTGAACCATAGTACTTGAAGCTGCCTCTATTTGGGATAACCTGTGCCTCAAGCCTCACATCCATGTCCACTTCCCCCGGCCCATCGCTGAACTTACACTCGAGGTATTCCATCTTCGTTCTGCTTAGTTTGAAACCCTTGGACTCAAGAGTCTATCTCCAAACTTTCAATCTCTTGTTAACACCGGCTCATGGCTCATCAAACAGAACTGTATCATGACAAAGATAAATAAAACCTTTAAGGGTAAAATTTTCCTAAAATTACTTTTTAAATTAGAAAGTTGTCATTCCTTTCGAAATGAACTAAGAATAAAATATTGTCACGTGCAAGAGCATGGAGGGAGTACTTAATATGTGATGCTTTCATCGTTCAAACTTGAAAATAGTAACAAATTCAGGTTAACAAGACGAGAAAAATCAAGACCTTAAGCTGCAGGTTCTTTGATGCACTGCCCCAGCTGCCAGTAATAAAATCTCAAGATACTTGGAGCCTGTTTGGCCATGCTTCTAGGAGGACAAAAGCATATTTTCCTCTAAAAAGGTACTTTAAAAAATATTTAAGTTGTTTGGTCAATATAGAGAAGTATTTTTGGTCGTAGAAGTAGTTTTTCTGCTTTTGGGAAGAAGCAGAAAATTCTAGCTTCTTCCAAGAAGTAGAAACAGAAGTGAAAAATTAATGTATTCAAGACAAAACTATCCTCACTATAAATTTATATTTTCAAATTATCACTTACAAATGTAAGCTTTTTCTTTTTATTTTTGTTTCTAGTTTTTATCTTTTAATTAAAGATGCCATATACATGAATCATATTGTAACTTTTCAACTTCTTTTTGACTTTTTTTTTTGTTTTTGATTTGTTCTTTGTGTAATGTTTTGTAACTTTCCAAATTATCTTCTTTTTTCACACTAAAGCGAATTATCTACATCCTTCTTTGGATTATCAAATCTCTTCCTAAAAATAATCATTTACAATTTCTTGTGTTATATGTTATTGGTTCCCGAATCTTTATAACAATTATCAAATCTGATTTATAAAAATTACCTACAAATAGGTAATAAATTTACAATTCCATCGCATAATCTATCTATATATTATTTTTTTTTTAAAAGTTATCATACAGTAAGCCAAGTGGCAGCCTGAAAATAAGCCATTTGAAAATTTAGGACAAAGTTAGTAAGATTAGGTAATACTAATTAGTTTCTTTTCGAATTTAAATTTAAAAAAAGTTACGTATTCTGTGTTGTTAATAATTAGTTACTCTTTTGAATTTAAATTTAAAAATACTTAACTTTTTTTTATAAAAAAAATTATTTTTATATATTTAAAATTATTTCTATTTTACGTTAAATTCCATCTTTCAAGTTTGACACTTAGAATCATCTAGTTACAATTATCATGCCTATATATAATTTCATCCGATGAAATTCTTCTACGGATAAGGAATCCAATTATTATGTTAATGAAGACATTATTGCTGAAATTTAGGAAGGATACGGGCATTCTGATATTTCTTTAGAAATGCAAGACAATTCTTCCATTAATATGGAGAAGTTATGTGATAGACGTAAAGATGAAATTGTTGAGAAATGTTATCATGTGGGAGTGATTTTACTTATTATTTCATAGTAGATTATCAAAATATAGTAACTTGTGGAATAAACTTCTAATTTATAAATGATGTATTTTGATGATTCATATCATCATGTAACAATAAGTAATTACTCTAGATAATAATATAGGCTTTGGTATAACTATATATGTAAAATTGTTCTAAATCTTTAATATGTTTGTTTACTTATGTTTTATATTTTAATTAAATTAAATAAAAAATAATAAAAGTCTATTATAATAAACATTTGAGTTCATTTTTTTCTTTAAAAGAATTATAAGACCTCATTACTACCTTTTTTGGTAATTTAACCCTCAAAAGTACTTTTTAGAAAGATTGGCCAAACACAATTAGTTTACTAAATATCGCAAAACGTACTTCTTAAATGAATTGACCAAACACAAACTATTTTTTTTAAAGTACTTTCAAAAAAGTACTTTTTAAAATAATAAGATTTTGACAGCTTAGCCAAACGGGCTCTTGGTCGTTGGTCCCCCCTTTTCCATGCAACATCAATGAAGAGGGTAATCGTGCTTGAACTACAATTCCTTCGCATGGGCTTGTTTTTCTTAACCTTCAGCTGTTCGGCCTTGAGTCTTTGACCTTGGAGTTTTTAGGTGATGATTTAACCATTGGGGTAACAGACAGCAATAAATCTTTTTGCTCAGTGCATCATCCATTGCAGGAAATAAACTACCATATGTTATTTCTACTCTATTATAGAAAACATATCAATTCTTTTACGGCAGAAACTGCTAGTTAGCTTATTAAAAACTTATGTGCATGTGAATAATTTTATGCTTAATTAAAAGGAAAAGTAAAACAAGAGATAAACCTATCTCTAAAAGTAAGAACTGTGAAAACTGCATTAAGTTTGTAAAGTGGTAGTAGGTTTGTCAATAGGTTAGATTCGAGACACGACAATTCGTTAACAATATGACCTATTGAGGCTCACCAACCGCATGTGTCTCACTAGCCGTTGACAAACATTTAGTAGGAAGTATGAGTTGTGACTAATGTGGTTATAAATTGAATGTGCCTTGATAACCGCACCCAGTTCCATACCTTGGTATGGCTTCTCTAGATCATTTAACTGAACTAGTTATTACGCATTGAATCTGTCTTCCTACTTCATAGCTTTTTTACGACTTCAACTGTTTGAACCATTATAAAAGACAGCAAAAATTAGCTGAAGCAATGCAATATATACATCAAAATTCCTTCCTTACTGTTGAGAAAATGGAGATTTATTCCTCTACTATCAACTTTGTTGCACTCCTCATGTTCTTCTCCTTCCTTTTTTTCCTATTTGGCAAATGGAGAAAATCAAAACAACAAGAGTTGCCTCCAGGCCCATGGAGACTCCCACTTATTGGAAGTATCCATCACTTAAGAGGACCATTTCCACATCGCACTCTTAGAAAGTTAGCTAGAAAGTATGGGCCTATCATGTATTTCCAACTTGGAGAAATTCCTGCAGTAGTCATATCATCACCTAATTTGGCAAAAGAAGTTCTAAAAATTCACGAACATGCCTTTACTGCTAAGCCACAACTAACATCCATAAATATCATCACTTACAATGGTAAGGACATTGCATTTGCACCATATGGTGACAATTGGAGACAAATGCGTAACTTATGTGTTACAGAACTCCTAAGTGCCAAGATGGTAAAGTCTTTTAGTTCAATTCGAAATGATGAGATTTCGAGTCTCGTTTCATCAGTTCATTCCACGAATGGTTCTGTTGTCAACATAACAGAAAAGATTCTTCGGTTTACAAACTCTGTGACATGTAGATCAGCCTTCGGAAAAGTAGACAAATATCAAGACGAGTTGATAAATTTGTTGAGGGAAGTATTGGATTCATTAGGAGGATTTGATGTTGCTGATTTGTTCCCTTCATGGAAATTGCTTCACAAGACAAGTGGAGTGAAATCGAGATTGTTAAAGCTGCATCAGAAGGTTGATGCAGCTCTGGAGAACATCATTAATGAGCATATTATGAATAGAGAACTTGGAAATATGGGAAATGGAGAGTTTGTAGGTGAAGATTTGGTTGATGTTCTCCTAAGTATTAAGGAAACCGGCAAACTTCAATTTCCAATCACAAATGATCACATAAAAGCAGTAATCTCTGTATGTTTTCTCCATGACCATTTTAATTTGTACACTATTATCAATGGAATGTCTATTACTACCTTAAATATGTACGAATCTGTTGTCTTTATTTAAATATTTATTTTTTGTTGAAGTAGGACATGTTTGCTGCTGGAACAGAAACGTCAGCTGCCACTATTACTTGGGCATTATCGGAAATGATGAGGAACCCAAAAATAATGGCCAAGGCACAAAGTGAAGTGAGACAAGTCTTCAAAGGAAAGACAAGTTTTGATGAAACAGATCTTGATAAATTGTCATACCCAAAGTTAGTTATTAAAGAAACGTTAAGGCTACATCCTCCAAGCCCTTTTCTGCCCAGGCAATGTACGAAACAAACATATATTAGTGGATATAAAATACCTCCCAAGACCAGAGTACTAATCAATTCATGGGCACTTGGAAGAGATCCTGGAAGTTGGCATGATCCTGAGAGTTTTATACCGGAGAGATTTGAAAAATCTTCTGTTGACTTTATGGGAAATCACTTTCAGCTTATTCCATTCGGTGCAGGAAAAAGAATTTGTCCAGGAATAAAATTTGGATTAGCCAACGTTAAACATCCTTTGGCTCGGCTCCTCTACCACTTTAACTGGGCGCTTCCATATGGAATTAGTCCAGAAGATCTAATTGAAAAGGATGGATTAAGTGCAGCGAAACAAAAAGATTTGCGCTTAATTGCCATAGATTACAGAAGATGAATTTTTTTGATGTTGTGCTTTAAATGGTGAATGTTCATACCGTATATGGTGCTTCACCTCCTTTAGTTTTATATATATTCGTGTCTCCCGTTTTGAGGTTTAAACTGAAAATGAGCAAAGAATAAGATTCACAGTTGGTTGTACAATCTTGGTTCAGAAGGTCGGACCAAAGAATCTGGTCCACCGTTTTGTGTAGTGAATAAGATCATATTTTGTTTCTCTTTTCTTTAAGACATTGTTTTCGGTTCACATTGATATCCCAGATTGTGGGGAATAAACCCTGTAAAATAGTATTTTACTGTATTAGTGATAAACGCAGAACACAATGTAATGGTTAAATCAGCAAGAATAGAAATGCAACAATAATGACATCAAGATTTTACGTGGAAACCCTTCTGAAAAAGGGAAAAACCACGGCCAAGAGGAGCAACTAATATCACTATAGCGAGGAATTTTACACTGTATAGTAACGAATAAAAAATACTCCTAAGACCTCTACACCCTCAAAAGACGTAAACACTCTTTTACTTCTTTCACCTCACTACAATATCTCTCACAATATATTTTTCTTCACAAACTATTTTATGAAATACCTTACTCTCTCTTTTCTCTCTTTGTTGGTGTGTAGAAATGAGAGTTGAAGCTCTCCTTTTATAGCCAAAACCTCACCTACAATATTTGACAATTTCTACACCTCTTTTACAATTTCAACAAGGTTGGTTACCAACCAAACCAAGTCAAATAAAATTGGCCATCAATATTTGACAAACTCAACAAGGTTGGCTACCAACCAAACCAAGTCAACAATATTTGGCTACCAAACAATTTGAATGAGATGGATACTATATCAATCTCTCCCTCCAGTCTCATTCATCTAGAGGAGATAGCAATGTCTTCTAGTCTGAGTGTATGCCGACAAGTACTTTGCATAACTCGAACTTGTCTCTTGGTACCACCTTGGTCAACATATCTGCAGGATTTTCACTCGTGTGAATCTTTTTGACTTGAAGTGATTCGTTCTCCACTTGCTCACGAATCCAATGATATCTGACGTCGATGTGTTTTGTTCTTGCATGGTACATGGAGTTTTTGCTAAGGTCTATTGCACTTTGACTATCGCAATAGACAACATACCCCATCTGTCGCAATCCAAGTTCTTGAAGAAATCTCTTGGGCCATATCATCTCTTTGCCAGCTTCAGTAGCCGCAATATAGTCTGCTTCAGTTGTAGATAGTGTGACACACTTCTGCAACTTCGATTGCCATGATATAGCTCCCCCTGAAAAAGTAAACAAATATCCAATAGTGGATTTTCGATTATCAAGGTCACCTGCCATATCTGAATCTGTATAGCCCTTCAAAATTGGATTTGATCCTCCAAAACATAAGCATTCACGTGAGCTTCCTCTTAGATACATGAGTATCCACTTTACAGCTTCCTAATGCTCTTTTCCTGAATTTTCGAAAAATCTGCTAACAACACCGACTGCATGAGCAATATCTGGTCGAGTGCATAACATTGCATACATCAAACTTCCGACGGCAGAGGGATAAGGAATCTTCGCCATTCTCTCTTTTTCCTCCGTTGTTGTAGGACACATCTTCTTGCTTAACTTCAGATGATCAGGAAGGGGGGGTGTGGACCAACTTAGCACTTTTCATATTGAAGCGCTCCAATACACGTTCTATGTACTTCTCTTGTGACAAGTAAAGCTTCGTTTCGTTTCTCGAACGAGTAATTCTCATGCCCAACTAAGCATGACCCAAGTCTTTCATAGCAAAAGACTTATTCAATTGTTTCTTCAACTCGTCAATCTTGGAAGCATTTCCGCCCACAATCAACATATCATCCACATATAGCAAGAGGATGACAAAATCATCATCAGGAAATCATTGTACAAATACACAGTGATCTGAAGAAGTCTTCTTGTAGCCTTGCTCCCCCATAACAGAATCAAACTTTTTATACCACTTTCTGGGAGCTTGTTTCAATCCGTATAGACTCTTCTTATGTTTGCATACAAGATTTTCTTTACCTTTTACTTTGAAGCCCTCAGGTTGTTCCATATAGATCTCCTCTTCTAAGTCACCGTGAAGAAAGGCAGTCTTCACATCCATCTGCTCAATCTCCAAATCAAGGCTGGCAGTCAAACCAAGAACTGTTCGAATGGAGGACATTTTCACGACAGGAGAAAATATTTCGTCAAAGTCAATACATTTCCTTTGACTAAATCCCTTGACAACCAATCTAGCTTTGTATCTGGGCTTCAAACTATATTCTTTAGCTTTAACTTTGAACACCCACTTGTTCTTCAAAGCTCTCATGCCTTTAGGCAATTTCACCAACTCATAAGTATGGTTCTCATGCAGAGATTTTATCTCACCTTGCATGGCTTCAATCCATTGATCCTTGTGCTCATCTTCTATGGCCTCCGAATAATATTCAGGTTCTACCCCATCAGTGAGTAATACATACTCAACGGGTGAATAACGGGAGGAAAGAGTATGGGGTCTAGAAGACCTCCTGAGTAGAGTATCTAACTCTTCCACAGCTTCGTGAGTAGGAGCATTTACCTCATCAATATTAGCGTTGTTATCATCATCACCATCAATATGCTGATCTGGAATATAGTTTTGAGCATCACCATCATCATTGAGCCCACCAACGTCATCTGCATATGTATGAGGAACTTGATCAAGATTAACTAAACCTTCAGAACTTGAAGGTTTTAGTTTCTCCACTTTATTAATATCTTCAATGGTTTGATCCTCCACAAAGATAACATCATGGCTTCTCACGACCTTCTTCTCAATTGGATCATATAGCCTGTAACCAAACTCATCAAGGCCATAACCAATAAAGATGCACTACCTTGTCTTTACAGTTAATTTTGACCTCTCATCTTTAGGCATATGTATAAAAGCTCTGCAGCCAAACACTTTCAAGTGTTCATAGGAAACATCCTTTCCACACCAAACTCTGTTTAGAACATCACTTTGCAAAGCAACCGTAGGGGATAAATTAATAACATGTGTGGCGGTCAATAAAGCCTCACCCCAAAAAGGATTCGGCAACTTTGCTTCAGAAAGCAAAAATTTGACTCTTTCCATCAAGGTCCTGTTCATCCTTTCTGCTAAACCGTTAAGCTAAGGAGTCTTAGGAGGAGTCTTCTGGTGTCTGGTACCTTGTTGCTTGCAGTATTCGTCAAACGGTCCACAATATTCACCACTGTTATCAGTACGAATACACTTCAGCTTCTTTCCAGTTTCTCTTTCAACTGATGCCTAAAACTGCTTAAAGACACTCAACACTTGATCTTTAGTCTTCAAGATGTAGACCCAAAGTTTCCTTGAGCAGTCATCAATAAAGGTAGCAAAATAAAGTACACCACCCAAAGTCATTGTCTTCATTGGACCACATAAATCTAAATGCACCAACTCAAGCAACTCCGTCTTTTTTGAATGAGGATGAGACTGGAAAGAAACTATTTTTTTATTTTCCAGCCAAGTAGTGCTCACATTTGTCTAATTTTGCATTTTCAAAATTTGACAAGAATTTCTTCTTGGCCAAAACATTTAGTCCTTTCTCGCTAATATGGCTAAGCCTCTTATGCCATAACATTGAAGAGCTATCGCTCTCAACGATATTCACCATATCAACACAGGTAGAGGCCGTAGTCCAGTAAAGACCACGACGTTTTTCCCCACGAGCCACAATCATGGAACCCTTAGTGAGCTTCCACTTTCCAGCACCATTGGTACTGACATATCCCTCGTCATCCAAAACACCAACAGAGATCAAGTGCAAACGAACATCAAGTGCATGCTTTACATTGTTTAAAACTAGTTTAGTTCCAATACCAGTTTCCAAACAAATCGTTCCAACACCAGCCACCCTAGATACCGTCTTATTACCCATACTCAAAGTTCCAAAGTCACCTTGAGTATAGGATGAGAAAAATTCTTTCCTTGATGTCACATGAGATGCGGCACCTCTGTCCACAACCCAGCTTGACTCGTCACAAGAAATATTTAAAAGATCTGCATCAAGGATAGTAACAAGATCTTCTGTAGTGACGGTGGCCACATGATTGCCATCTTCTTTCTGTTCTTCCTTGTCTCTATTCTCCTTTTTCAAAATCCGGCAGAACTTCTTTGTGTGCCCTTTCTTCCCGCAATGATAGCACTCAATATCTTTAAGTCTGCTTTTAAATTTGCTTCTATTATGTTCTCTATTTTGAGAACCTCGATTCTTGTTTCTCCCCCTAGAGTCAGTCACCAAGACATCTGATGAGGAGGAACCTTGAGATTTTTTTCTCATCTCTTCATTTAAAAGGTTGCTTTTGGCAAGATCCGTAGAGATCATATCATCCGGAGCAGAATTTGATAATGAATTTCTAAGAATTTCCCAAGAATCTGGTAGGGAACCAAGTATAAACAAGCCTTGAATTTCTTTGTCAAATTTAATGCCCATAGCAGATAACTGGTTCATGATCCCCTGAAAATTATTCAAATGATCTGTCATCGTGGAACCATCGTGGTATTTTAAACCCAACATCCACTTTATTAGAAACATCTTGTTGTTTCCAGTTTTTCGAGCATACAAACTTTCAAGGTGCTCCCATAAGGTCCGAACATGTGTCTCCCCAGAAATATAGTTTAAAACATTATCGTCAACCCACTGTCTAATAAAGCCGCAAACTTGCCTGTGTAACAAACTCCACTCTTCATCTGATTTATTATCATACTTTATAGTGGTGAAGACAGGTAGATGAAAATTCTTGACATAGAGCAAATCTTTCATTTTGCCCTTCCAAGTGACATAATTTGTGCCATTCAAAGTAATCATTCTACTAGTGTTGGCTTCCATTGTTTATCACAAATACAAATACTATTTATTGTGAGACCAAAGTAATTTTTTTATGATGTGAAAGGTCAGACTGTGCTGCAAACACAGAGCATACTTAGATAGAACCTTGGCTCTGATACCACTTGTTGGGAATAAACCCCGTAAAATTGTATTCACCGTATTAGTGATGAACGCAGAACACAATGTAATGGTTAAATCAGCAAGAATAGAAATGCAACAATAATGACACCAAGATTTTACGTGGAAACCCTTCTGAATAAGAGAAAAACCACGGCCAAGAGGAGCAACTAATATCACTATAGCGAGGAATTTTACACTATGTAGTAACAAGTAAAAATACTCCTAAGACCTCTATACCTTCAAAAGAATTAAAACACTCTTTTGCTTTTTCTACCTCACTACAATATCTCTCACAATCTATTTTTCTTCACAAACTATTTTCTTATAATTTATGGAATACCTTACTCTCTCTTTTCTCTCTTTGTTGGTGTGTAGAAATGAGAGTTGAAGCTCTACTTTTATAGCCAAAACCTCACATATAATATTTGACAATTTCTACACCCTTTTTACAATTTCAACAAGGTTGGCTACCAACCTGTCCAAGTCAAATAAAATTGGCCACCAATATTTGACAAACTCAACAAGATTGGCTACCAACCAAATCAAGTCAACAATATTTGGCTACCAAAAAATTTGAATGAGATGGATACCATATCACAAATTTAGTTGTAATAATATGATCACGTAGTAATATAGTTTTAACATGAATAAAGATCTATGTGTGGGCTTGATTCTCTCGGGGCCTTGTTATGACTTTACATGATTGTGAAATATATCTAACCAAGTCAGCCAAAAGTGAAAAATTTATGCTTTAATTTGACAATCCAATACCAAATTAGCAGAGTCCACTCGAGATTATTAAGATACTTCGATCGAAATGGTCGAACTATAACTTCTTATTCAGATATTGTGGCTGTAAATTAACCTATATCCAAAATTTCCAGATTGATCCAAATATCTGCACTAAATACTTCAAGCTCCAAATTAGAGCATCAGACAAACTTGCGATTACTGGTATCCTCTATGAAAGAAAATAAATTTTGCTTGTTACCGAAAATAATTCGAAAAGCCACACCCACATCGCCTATCCACTGTTTATTACAGATCGATAATATAAAAAATTCAAGCAAATACGCGCACCAGTGACTCAGAATTTGTACGAATTGGTGAAATTTTCATCATTTCGACACAGAAACAACACTAGATCTGCGAAATATCAACAACTAACGACGAATTTCTGCAGTAAACTTAAGATTACCTGGTGATGTGAGAGACGCGTTGGGCGCCAGCGATATGATGAGGGAGATAGGTTTGCTCTATTCTGCGGCCGTAGAGGGAATATTTCGCCGCGAAATAAATTGGAGGGAGAATAAATTCTCGAAATAAATTGGAGGGAAATTTTTAATTCCCTTTTACCGACTTTTATTGACCAACGCTTTGTATTGCCTGTAAGTGACTAAAGTGGAGCATTCTTTCCCGGCAACTTCTGAAATGCCGCCAATATTTGTGTGCTGCAATTGGTTTTATTACCATTATAAACAACTTTTGTGTTTGAAATGGTTTTAAGAAAACAGAAAAGAATATTTAATTACGGAGTATATTGTTGTTGTTATTGTTGTAGAAAAGAACATTTAAAGAACTTCATAATTGTACTGGAAAAAGAGTAAATTCATAAACCATTATTTTTTAGTGGCTATTAAATTCGTATAGCTATCATATACAGAATTATTTCATATAGCTATTATTCAGTTGTTACAGTTGTGTATTCATTGTATTTGCACTGCTGTATAAAGGCACTTAAAATCAAGGAAGCCTAGTTGTACACACACGTATTCATATGTATTCACGCCATGTATTCATGAATACAGTGATGACAACCACCTTAAAAATAGGTATGTACAGCTGTCTATAACGAAAATTATATCAATTTGCGTGATAGACCTCCTAATATAACTCAACAAAATCAATTCTAACATGTCTCATTATCAACCTAATTAATTAGAATAATTTCAGTTGTATAAAGTTGTTGTATTTAACTTTTGTATTTAGTGTGTTTCTAATATTTTTTTTACTATTTCATTCAGTAGATTTAATGTTTGTATTTATTGTATTCGTTATTTTATATTTAGTGGATTCAAATATATTTGTATTAATAATATTTTAGTTATTCCTGATACATGTTATTACTATTGTATTCAATATATTTCATTGGTTGTGTCACACCTCCTTTTTACGCACCCGCGAGGGCGCAAGGGAGTTTTTCCAATTAAAGGACAATCGGAATGGGATTTATTTAAATTTCAGAGTCGCCACTTGAGAAAATAATGGTGTCCCAAGTCACCGGTTCAATCCCGAATCCGAGGAAATTATGATTCTGTTTTAATAGTCTGCAAAACTAGAAATCCAAATAAGCAATTCCGTTAACCGGGGAGAAGGTGTTAGGCACTCCCGGATTCCGTGGTTTTAGCACGGTCGCTCAACTGTACTTTTGCTTTTATCGGATTTCTTTATATATTTTAACTATGTATTTTTAATGCTCCGCTTTTATTTTTTAGAAGAATTGCGACGTCATGAAAACACATTTCGAGTCACACCGCAACCAGTACGCCTGCGACTTTAGTGTATTTCAGTTCCGCCGAGAGTAAGATTTGGGTCACATAAATGCGCACCCGCATTTAGGAAAGTAATTTATTTATAAATCGCGCCTAAAGAGTCGATCGTCTTTATTAACTTTGGGAAAGGACCGCGAAATTCACTAAACGGTCCTTCCAAGTCTAAGTTTTTTGTAACGACTAATTGAGGGCCCTGCGATTGTTTATTTAATACGGCGAGTCTCATCTCATTTTTTATTAAGGTCATACCTAACAAATACTATATTTTCTACTTGTTTTGTCTCTAATAACAAAGAGAAATGTTAATTGTTTATCATTACCTACTAGTTTTATATTTTGGGGCCACAAACTTATAAGAGTCTAGGATTTAGTTCATATTGGGCTTGACTACTGCCCGTGGTCCAATTTAGATCTAGTTGAAGCACAAACTTGACCATTTGTGTAAATGTTAGGCTCAATGGCCCAGAATAGTCTACTTTCGGTATTATGTAACTAGGCCCATATACTTACTGCATTTGGGCCATTCAATAGAGCCTTGACTCAAAATTAACCAATAGAAGACAATTTTCTTTTTTACTTCACTCTCAAGTTACTTAAATTTCAGTTTGTATTCAAATTAGTTAAGCTAATTAGTTACCAGAAAATTTGTTTTTATTCTGATAAGAAAATAATATTGAACATGCTTCGGATTTTTAATCTAATCTACTTGCATATTATTGATAATCAGTTTTCGTATTAATGATCTAGATCATAGTAGATATACACGAACTAAAGTGTACTGATAATCTAATAGCAACGAAGTGATATATCAATTGTCCAGATTCTTTTTTTTTTAAACAAACTATTGATAAAACAGGATTTACATACTTATCTTTACAATTAACTACTTGAACATTGAACACGATACTACTAATTCATAACTTTCGATCAAGCTACTATCATTATGCCTCTATTTATTTTTACACTGATTGTTAGTTATTATGAAACTCTTAACCTGAACAAATTAACACTACTAATACATAATTTGAATTTTTTAACATGTATTTAGCTGATTCATATACCCATTATGTAATATATTTCCAGTAGACTACTTCTACTGTGATAGATTACGGAAATATAAAGCTCAAATAGTTACAGTCCATACAGTCTATTACATATTCAAGTTCTCCCTAATGAATATACATATATCTAACTAAATTTCGATATTGATTAAAATGACATGATAATTAGTAAGCTAAGCTTTATTTCTTCAATTCACATTTACAGCTTCAGGCAATAGTGATGTACCTGGAAATTAACAAAGTAGGAGACTAGAGATCAGCTAAGGCAATGAAGCAAAGTAGCAGCAGACCAACAACAACAAACACCACAACAACAAACCAGTGGTAGTCAATCCCCCACAATACTTAGCACCCAGACAAGACCCACAGCAGTAGCAAAACAACAGTACCAGCAGTAGAACAATCACAGTCACAGCAGCACAACAACAACAAACAGCACAACAACAATAGCACCAACAGAACAACCGCAACAAACACGACCACAACAGCCTCAAAAATAACAGAAGTGACAGAAGAACAAGAAGCCACAGCAGGAGCAACCAGTAGGCAGTGAATACCAATGTATTTGTATGAGTGTATGTGGATATCTAGGTTGTGAATGTCTATCCCCAGTGTTCTCTCTAAGCTTCCCCTGTTTTCTTTTCAGAATCCCCCTTTTATAGCCTGAACTCACAACCTTCAGCCCCCTTTTTAAATTGTTTTAAACTAAACAGCCCCATATTATTCCCTCTGTTTTTACCACCTCAATTTGTCCAGGTATGGCTCTGATTTTAAAATCTTTGAAGTGCAGAAATTAAGTGGAATTCCCTAGTGTGCATCAGGTTCCACTAACCCCATGTGCATTGCACATTTTCAGCATTAATTAGAGTTGTTTTCTCATTTCCTATTACTTAATGCCCAACTACTTAAAATCTAAAGGTTTACAGACAATATTGTTTGATCTGGATCCCCTATTAACTCTGACTTTTGTAACTATTCAACTACATTGAGGGCATGCCAGTTCGTTAATGGCAGAATGTTTAAACTAAAACCAATTTTTAGGTTTTCCAAATCCTTAGCTAATATTCTGTAATCCCATTAGAACTTTAGCTATAACCAATTCAACTTCCTAATTTCAACCACAAACAACAATTAGATTTAAGTTCAAAGCAATGCTCCAGATGGAAATTTATCAGTTTTAACTAGCATTGTTCCCCATTGTTCTAAACAAAGAGACCTATATAACTAATCGACGATGCTCGACCAATCGATTGTAATGCACACAATTGATAACAGTCAATCAATAGAAATAGTGACTCGACAAATCTCGGGCAGATTCAAAAAATGGGGATTCAATCATTCGACGATTGTTAACTTGAGTCGAATGTGCATTCTAATAGCAAATACACTCCAAAAAATCAAAACAACAATAAATACTGACCAAAAAGGGCCTTGGAGGAGGAGAACAGAACCATTTTGGAAAAACAATTCGACAAATTAATGAAATTTAATTTAAACAAACAACAGATATTAACAAAAGTAAATAGAATAAGGAAAAGGAAAGTTTTACCTTAGAGACTCAAAAAGTAGATAACTCGGGTTTGTACTTGGATTCAAACGCTTTTGAGGTCGAACGGACCTTAGTCGAGTTCTCTCAAATGCGAGCACTTCGACTAAGGTCGATTAGACCCCAAATCTTCATTAGTTCGGACAAATTCCATAGTCCGGCATTTCTAGGGTTCTTAGGCTCAAATTGGGGTTCGAGTATTTCTGGTTAGATTCGAACCAGACCAATGTTATACGGGGTATGAGGGAGGTCTAGGGAGCGATTGGTGTGAATTTGGGGTTGGTTGGAATGGGTTCATGTTTTGCTCGAGACTTCAACTGAAGATTTGAGGCGGCTTAGGGAGATTCGAGGTTAACGAAGTGTGGATTTGGAGAGGAGGTGTCGGGGTGTGATTTTGGCGGTCATTGGCGTCGTTGCCGCCGGCTTAAGGGCGGTGGGGTGTGGTGGCGGCTAGGGTTCCTCATCTCTGAAAGAGATGAGGCTTGAGAGATGAAGATGATGGAAAATGAAGGAGAAAAACGGGTTTGGGGGTGTTTTGGTATATTGAAAGTTGATGGATTAATCTGGACCGTTGGATTATTACATCCAACGGCTCAGATTAAAAGAATTATGGGGCGGGTTGGAGATGGATTTTGGGTAAGGATCCGGGTAATTATATGGCATTGATGTTAAAGTTTAATCTGGGCCGTTGGATTATACCGACCAACGGCTCAGATTAAAAAAAGAAAATAACGGGTGGGGGATGGGTAATGGGTATTTGGATTGGGCCTTGTTATATTGAACTGGGTTTTGGCCCAATCTAATTTCCATGTCTTACAACTAGACTCCATGTTGTATTATATGTATATATATATATATATATATATATATATATATATATATATATATATATATATATATATATATATATATATGTATGTATAACACAATTAATTTTTTACTACAATTAACCTACATAATTAAATACCAAATCACACAATTGTATATTAAATGACACAAAGGCAATAAATACGATTTTATAAATTTTTTCTTTAAGAAACTAAACACGGTTTAGTTAATTCCTAAACGCGCACGCGACACATATTTTTGTATTTTTATTAATTTTAAACAAATACATGCACCGAGAAATACGAACAATAAGTAAAATAACAACAAAAAAAGGAAATCCACTAAATCACACACAACACGAAGCTATTTTATTTTTTGCATTTTTGGGAGTAATTCTCATACAGGGCAAAAATCACGTGCTCACAGGTTGTATTCAATCTATTTGTACTTAGTGTATATTACTATATTTTAAAATTAAATGTATTCATTTTTATATTTTGTTCTATTTTAATATTGTTATTAAGTGTATTTCAATGTTTATACCAATGTATTCATGCATGAATACATATGTATTAAGTATTATTGAAAAAATACAAATATTCAAAATACAAGTAAAAAATGTATTTATGCAAAAATACAATGCATTTCAATTAAGTTGTACATAATATAATGTATTTCTATCATTATATGTGATTAAATAGCAAATAAGAGAAGAAAGTTTGCTGGAGATGGCGTTTTCCTGCCAAACAAAATATTGTATACATTGTATTAAAACTAAAATGGAGACGAACAAAAACCTCAACCCTCGAATCTTCTTTGGCGTAAAAAAATATTACAGTATCCGTGTAAAGGAATTCATTGCAATATCCAACGTAGAAGAAAGCCTCAGCGGCCCTCTTCTTTAAAAGTTGTTGAATCGGCCACTGAAAAGGAAATTCGAAGTTTTCCGCTGAAAACCTAACAATGGTAAAAAAATTTTAAAAAAAAATATGTAAAGAAAAAGAAGAAGCTTGAACCGACCAAAATCCCACAAACTTTAACACTTACCCATGAATTTTGGAGCAAAAATATTGAAAGTGAGAGAGAGAATCGTCTTAATCGTGCTTCAAAAATTGCTAATACATTCTTGCCGTGAGAGAGATAGACCGTGGAGAGAGAAAGAAGAAATATTTTGTTGTGATTTGGGACAGAATAACTAAAAGAATGAGATAGAAAAATAGTGCATGGCGTGTTTAATGCTGCAATGGTAGTGTATACCATAAATATCCATTTTTCTATATAAAAAATAAAAGATAGTTATAGAAACTAATATTTTAAAGGGATTTTGATCAATAATAAATAAGATGTAAACCTTTTTTGTATGAGGTAAAATTTTCTAGGAGAAATTAGAGTATTTTTACACGCTTGATCCTTTTTAACGATTATTTAAAAACCTATCATCATTTATTGTTTATTCCATAACGAGCTTTTTTTTCTTGTTCCATTATAGGCATATTATAAACATTAAACTCAGCATTTTATAAGATAACTGACTCACTAATCACGAAAAGTACTTTTTTTGTCTATCTCCATTCTCCCTTTCCAATATTCATCTTCTTCACTTCATTTTTGAAAATCTTATGTATATGTGAATGCCACCTAAATTCAAAATGTATTGATTTATACATCTTTTTTACTTTGTATATCAAGTATCACTTTAATTTAAAATGTATTTTTATATATATAATTTTTGTATATTTATTTGTGAAGTGCCATCTTATTTTAAGATGTAAATTTGGAGTATATTTCAAACATATTTTATATATATAATTTAAGATATATTTATATATTTAATTATTTTTTGTATATTTATATACCATCTTAATTAAATTTAAGATATATATTTTTATGTATATTTCACATGTCTAAGTGTCATCTTAATTGAAGATGTATTTTTTATGTATATATTTATATAGTTAATTCAATATATATATATATATATATATATATATATATATATATATATATATATATATATATATATATATATATATATATGTATTAACGTATATTATTATAGAAGTAAAATCTTTATGTTAATAAATGAAGAAAAAAACTTAAGAAAAATAATTTTAAACAAAAAAAGAAATGGAACAATTTTAGAAAATATTTGACTCGACTCGAATGCCCTCTTAGCAATAGCGATGAAGAAAGAGAAGGGAAACTAATAGATAAAGAGAGAGAGAAAAAAGGCACGATTTTGTATAAAGAATTATTGACTTTCCATTCAAATTGCTTATGTTTAGGAATTACTAATTAATATTCTTATTTAAATGGACCTGTGTACTACAATATAAATATTTTCCTACCACATCTGGACTGATAGCAAATGTGGGCTACAATTTAATATATTTTAGGGGTGTCAAAACTGAGATTCAGCAAGCAATGCTGCGAACATTAGCATTTGCAAAGGATGAAATGCCTTTTAGATACTTGTAGATTCCACTCAGTACTAAAAAGGCTGTCTATTATTTAGTGTAAACCTCTCCTTGACAAGATGTTAGATAGAATAAAACTCTATACTACAAGGTACTTATCATATGTTGGCAGACTATAACTGGTTAAGTCTGTCTTATATTTTCTATACATATGTTCTGGTCGCGGATATTTGTATTACCAAAGAAGATGGTTCTACTAGTAGAGACTATTTGAAGAACTTTTTTGTGGACCGCAGGGAGTGATACTTGAAAGACTTTATCCAGGGGCGGACCTACGTATTAAGTTGAGGGTCACGTGCACCCGTTAGTCTCGACAGAAACTCTATATATGTATTATATATATATTTGTACATACAGTTGGGACCCCTCAAATAATTTCCTTGTGCCCCTGAACAAAAGAAGGCAGACGGAAGAAATGGTAACAAGGGCACACTTTGTTTCCTCCCTTTTGCAGGAGGTCGTGGGTTCAAGACTTGCTAAGGTTTTCCACCTTTCTATTCTTATTTTATACAAAGAGTAAGGCTGATGGAAGGAATGATAATGGAGCACACTTTATTTCTTTTTTTTGCATGAGGATGTGGGTTCAAGACTTGCCTAAGCATTTTCACCTTATCCTATTACTAAATAATTTTATTTATTATTTTTATATTTTGTTGAAGCTAATTATAGTTTAGTATTACTTAATTAATTTTATTTTCTTCAAATTCCTCCCTTAAAATTAAAAAGCTTCAAATTGCTACTTATTACTCCATAAACAGAAAAATACAAATTATTTTGTTACCACCTTTTTTTAGGAGAAGAAGGTTGTGGCTTTACTTATTACTTTTATATTTTATTGAATTCAAATGTAGTTTAGTATTCATGCATAATAGTCAAGTTAATTAATTTATTATTTTTCAAATTCCTCTCTTAAAATTTAAAGCTTCAAATTATAAATTATTGTTCCACAAATAGATAAATACAGATCATTCTACCACAACTTTCTTTAAAAATTATTTTGACAATGTTGCGGATATAAAATCCGACTTAGCAATGAAAGCTAAGAGTTTGAGACTGTTTTTTAGTACTTTGACTATTAATATGCCCTTAATCTTGATTTCTTTCGTTAATTTTTGAAGTTTGAACGCCCTTTTGATCACTGACACTTTTGTTATTTGAGAAAATAATCTAAAATTTAAAGCTTGAAACAGGTTTAAATCAACACTTTTACTTCTTATAGCACCCATTTTGCAAAAAAATCTCCCCCTTTCGGTATTTTCTCCTTTTAGAACTTCTTTTTGTTTATACTTGGATGATTAGTCATCATACTTGTTCAAAATTTCAAAGAGTTGCACATTAAATTTTATTGCTAGTAATTAATATATAATAGTGCCCCTGCTGTGCTAAAATCCCGGGTCCGCCTCTGACTCTGTCAACCAAGAGTTGTTGGTGGCCTTAATATACTAGATGTTTACACCAAAAATCATACTGGTAGTGGCAAACTACTATGGAGTATCTAAAAGGATAACTTTTGGGTTAAATGGATCCATACATATTACACAAAGGGAGGTGCAATATGAGAAAGCAAAACAGCACAGGCCTCTTGGATGGTGCAAAAAATCTTTAAAGCTAAGTTGGTGTTTGAGCAAGCATGCGTAACAGAAGACGCAGTAGCTAGGATGATGTCACGACCCAAAGAACATGGTTTATCCAAAAAATTGCATGTGAACAACAAAGTGCGAGCCCTGGTGCAAGATAGTGGGGAAGGAAGATGAAATTGAAAGGCTGAAGAAGAGGTTGACAAAAGTAGAAACCGAGAGAGATGCTATCATAGTTGAGATTGCAAAGGAGAAGGAGAAGAACGATGTCATTCTTCATGATATGTTAAGACTGCTTCAAACCAAGAACCTGGTCCTTCGCAACCTTAAGATCTTCCTAGCCTAATTAGACAAACCAGTGACCCGAATGAGATTTCTTTTTGCTCTTTTTGCTCATGATCCAGTGTTTTTGTGCTCTAATTGTTTGTTGATGCTTCTTAGATGGCTAATATCATTAGATTGATAAATGATTCTTGACTCCATGGTTGTATTTGAAGTAGCCCAAATGGCCATGAGTAAAATCGATTAAAATCTGGTTATCTACCACAATTGTGCAACTTTTTGATGATGCCAAAATGGGGAAGATATGTTGTGGTTTTTTACTTTGGACCGTGATGTTTATAACATAATGAACATGGTCCTTGATAATGAGTGACCTTAAAATGAAAATCTTGTGTTCATGTTGAGCTGAATTGAAACAGGGCTTAGTTTAGTTGAAACAAGGCTTATGCTTATGAAAAGTATAGTGTTTGCCATCATCAATAATGGGAAATTTGTTAGCCTAAGTGAAGTTTGTTTTGATGATTGACAAATGAATTCAAGCATGAACCAGATATATACACAATGAACACAGACACAAGCAAAATTTGTGCATAGGGCATGCAAGTGAAAGAGATAAACTTAAGTTGTTATATCTGATATCTCTTGAACGATAAGGTTACATAAGTGATAAGGAGAATGACTCCTTACTTGAACAGAAATCTATCCAAGATAAGGGAGGAGCTAGAAGTTGAAGATAACTAGAACACTTTCACCAAAGAAGAGTATATCATTGGAACTCTAGTTATTTCCTATTCTACTAACTCTATAAATTGTAGGATGTTCTCATTTTATAGGTACGCACAAACACTGAAGTTAATTTGAGTTGAAAGCAAAATAGCAAGGTATTTTGCAAGCAATTCTTGTGTGGTTCAAGTGCGAACCTGAAGTTATATGAACTAGATAGTAGAACCAGTTCCAAGTGTTTGTCTTTTATTCTAGTTCAATTGTAGTAGGGCCATTCAAATTTTATCTTTCAGCTTTATCTAGAACTAATTGTATTAGGTACTCTGAGTATTCGAGTTAGTGTTAACTTAAATTTGACGCAACAGTTAGAGGTCGGTTGCCACAATGGGGTTAGGGGTAATCCTTAGGTTTACAAAGAGTTTTGTAAATGTTGTTTTGGCTCTGTGATTTAGCTGGAAAAAATCCTAGTAAGTAGTACATCGCAATTTTTTTCACCTTTTGAGCCAGGTGTTTTCCACGTAAAAATACTTATATTCTTTACTTACCACATTTATTATTTCGGTTACAGCAGTATAAATAACACATAGAATAATCAGGTCATTCTATAATCTGTACAAGCAAAAAATTAGGTACCACACAAATCATTCCCCTCTTCTGTGGCATTGAAGTATAAAACTCAAGAAGTATACACACAAAGAAATTAAGAGGAGTCAACACACACACACACACACACACATATATATATATATATATATATATATATATATATATATATATATATATATATATATATATATATATATATATATATAAAAAATTAGGTACCACACAAATTATATATATTAAAAGTTACTGTATTACTTGTCTAATTTTTGGGTGTCAATTGACATACATTTGGGTAAGATGCATGGCTACGTCACTGCCCTATATAAGCACAACTATAGGTGTTGAAAAGGGAAGCTTCACTAAACTAGATATGGCAAGGGTTAGATATTGTCTGCATTTGTCGAAGGGATTTTTAGGTTGTGGAAACAAGAAATTTCATCCATCTTGTGAGGATTCCCAACGAGTCATGGTTGCGTGACGATCCGCTTCTGGAAGGAGAAACCCGTAAATCTCCTAACTATTATTTACGAGCTAAGTAATTCAAAACAATACCCTGACTAACACATCTTGCTGATTATTAATTGATCAAATCACGACTAATCCATTTAATAATGCCAATTTGCAAGTTGGACACAGGTGCGGGCAAGTAATTTTGATTCAAATCATGTATTTATCACAAAAAAAACTCAATGAATATGTGCGAATTGTTAATTTAGAACTCAATAACTTAAAATGATTAGATTCCTGAAACAAACTTGAAATATCGGCTCCGCTTCTCGTTGGACAAGGCAGCGGTCTCCCTTCAACAACACATGCAAAGAAAATAAAAGGCATGGAATCAGGAAGTAAAAGCAGCATGTAAATGTTGTACGGGATGACTACATGGGCAAGCTGCTTGACTTATAGCCTGTTTGGTCAAGTTTTTCAAGAAGCTAGAAGTGCTTTTTGTTCCAAAAGCATTTTTTTTTTCCTAACTTAAGGTGTTTGACCAAACTTATTTGGGAGAAAAAAATATTTTTGGAAAGAAGCAGAAGCAGTTTCAAAGAAACAGAAAAAAGTAGTTCTTTCCAAAAGTAGAAACAGAAACAGTTTTGACTTTTCTTCTTGCCTAAAATACCCCTAACAAAATATAGTATATACCAAAATAACTCTTAAACCTAATAATTAGGATATTAATTTATAAATATTTCTTCTAATTTTTAGAAATACTTTCTAATATATAGTGAATATTCTTTTATATTTGTTGAAGGAATTTCAATATATTTAACTTATATTAAAAGAATTAAGTACTTTTTAATTTTATTTTCATATTTTACTAAAATAAAATATATTTTTTTAATTATTGCATGTAATAGCAAAATTTTGAGATTATTGATGTACTTATAATATTAATTATTAAGTAAATCTATTCATGTCCTTATTCGTAATTTGACACCGAAAAGCACTTTCTAAAAAGTTTGGCCAAACACAAATTATTTCTCAAAAGTGTTTTACAGACTAATTAGCCAAACAAAAACTATTTCTCTCCAAAAATACTTTGTTCAAAAGCACTTTTGAAAAAAGCACTTCTCAAAATACGCTTATTTCTCCAGCTTGGCCAAACAGGCTATTAGTTGTTACTCTTACGACATTTATACACAGGAAGAAACAAACGAAGAAATGTTTATCATCTCATTTGTTATGGTCACTGAAGGTAGTTATGCGATGTAAGAATATGGATTCATCCAACTATGATACTATATACGTGAAGAAAGATAGATTTTAGACCTTATTTATCTCAAAGGCTAATTCATGAAGTAAAATTTGTCTAATTAACTAGATTATATAATCAGACGTTAACTAATTTGTAAACAAATAATGACAAATTCTTAACAACGATAATTTACTACATTTAGAATTTGTTGGTAGCTAAATCTTTGGCGGCTGGTGCTATTTTATAAGGGAGTATTGGTAGCTGAGATCATCTTGACTTTTGTTGTATATGATCTTGATTGAGGTGGCTAAGCCATATATTCATTTTATTCCCTTTCTTAGCTAGTAAGTGCGTTAAGTTGCTAAGTTTGTTGAAATCAATTTCATACTTAACTAATTCTAATCTATTGATGTTATTGTTATATCCATTAATTATGAGTACTTGTGGTAAGCACTTTGAAAACTTGAGTGCTACACCCTACCCTTCTCTATGATATTGAAGAAAGTATAATACTTAGGACATATTATGAAAAACTCTAATTATTAATTTAATCTCAAAAGATATGTGTGTGGTGCCGTAATTATATTATATTCCTAAACATAAATAGTGATTTTTCTTGTCAGATACTAAAAAGAAAATGGAACTGGTTCATGGCCTAAAACGATAGCCAGGGGCGTGCCATTCATGAAGCGAGTAAAGTTATCGCTTTAGGCCCTATAGTTTGTTACACCTAATAAATTATGTATAAGTTTTAAAAAAATTTATGTAAAGTGAAAAAAGTTTGATTTTTTTCTTTAACAAATATAGATAAGAATGATTTGCAACTGCTATGATTTTTACTAAGGAAATTTCACTTGAAATGAATATCGAACCCGAATTTGATAATGAAATCTCAAAATCTTTCAAAGAGTACTTTACAGTTGATTATTTTTACACATAATGGAGAAGGTTATTTTTTCACTTCAAGATAGATTCGAAAATTCACAACATATGAATAAAATAATTTGGTTTTCTATTTGGCGGTAGAAACGAAAATCACTAGATGTTCATTTGAAAGAATATTGCCTTAATCTTGAATGTTCCTTAAAGTACAATAATCACTTTGTATTTAATGGTTTACATTTATTTTCTGATAAAAGTATTAAGAAAAATAGTACAATTAAAATATAGTAGTTAATTAATACACTTAACAAAATAAAAAGATTTAATTCTTTTTCAAATGTCTAAATTATTTATGGAATAATGTAAATAGCCCATGTTACTATTGCTACATAGGAAAGAAGTTTTCAAAATTAAAATTGATAAAATTTTACCTAAAATTAACAATATCACAAGAAAGGTTGTAGCTATATATCATCAATGGAGTTATTGATTATAAGAAAATTATTAACAACTTTGTATTCAAGAAAAGCTATAAAAAAATAGACTTCAAGTAAATTAAAAAAAATTAAAAAATTAAAGCCCCTCATAAAATTTGGGTTTAGATCACAAAATTCGGCGGGTCACCCCGGACGATATATATGGAATTGAATTCTCTTCTCAACTCTTTCTTTTTATACTTTTGGAATGATTATTTATGTGAAATGTCATTTATTTCAAATCAAATCCAGAAATAATTTATTTTTGTTTGTTTGAGTGTTCTTCATTCCATTTTTTTTTTTTTTTGGTGGGATTTCTTGCAATTCATTTTGGTTTTTCCTGTCTGGTCCACATTTGATTGCTAAACATGTTGATTGCCCAGTAAAAGTTTATTCTGTTTTTCCTACACGTGTTTAGAAAGGAAAAATCATTTACGCCATGAAGTATGTAGTCAAAATAATGCAAGTGACTATCGATGTTAATGTAAGTGTTAGTACGTATTCAACTAAGAAAACAGTGAGGATCTGTGTGTGGGCGGCTAAAATCAGTTACTAAAGTCTCAAAAGCAATAGAGAAGGAGTGCAAAATTGACCACGTATATATGGTTTAATTTCTTGACAATGACCAGCAAAGAAAAATCTTGCATATAATTCACTATGTTAGCTCGTGCGGTGAAGATCGTCCAAAAATAATATAGGAATATAACTGGGTGTGAATATAATATAACAGTATTTTGGTTATATTAAGTTCGGCATGAAACATAAATTTATGCGTTAAAATCTACCAAAATTATAACAAATGTAATAAATATAAATTCTTAATTATAAATGTACAATGGACTGGATGCAACAAATTTAAAGATTGAATTCATAGAACTTAAATTTTAATCCATTTCTTGATATAACAACCTATTCCACAACTAACGTGGATGTTTTACCACTCCCTGCATGCTGAAGACTTGAATTTAGAGCGTGAAGCCGTGAACAACATAACATGAAGGTTAACATCCGATAAAATAAAACATATATATGAATCAGAATTATATTCATACTTCCAAAAAACGAAGACCAACCACAACGTGAAACGACACACTGACAATGACGTATTATTAAAAAGTAAAGGCGCGATGGCCTATTTCAGTCATATGGGTTCTTTATTTTTATTTTTTTATTTGTGATGTGGGGTTTGAGACATTATAAAACGCAGCTATAAATTACTTAGAACAAATATCCACCAAGATCAGCTTCCTTTCCTTCCTGCTAGCTGCTGAACAAATGGAGATTTACTCCTCCTCTGTAAACTTAGTTTCATTTCTCCTCTTCTTCTCCTCCCTTTTTATTATAGTTCTAGTTAGAAAATGGAGAAGTTCAGAAAGCAGAAATCAAAAACAAAGATTGCCTCCAGGTCCATGGCGACTTCCAATTATTGGAAGTTTGCATCACTTGATTGGAGCACATCCACATCGCATTTTTAGAGATTTAGCTCGAAAATATGGTCCTGTTATGTACTTAGAACTAGGGGAAGTTCCTACAGTGATCATATCATCACCTTCTGCGGCAAAAGAAACTTTAAAAACTCACGATCTTGCCTTTTCTAATAGGCCACAGTTTACATCCACATATATTATTATGTACAATAATAAAGACATTGCGTTTGCTGAATACGGTGATTACTGGAAACAAATGCGAAAAATTTGTATTATGGAACTTCTAAGTGCAAAGATGGTCAAATCATTTAGCTCGATTAAGGGTAAATTTCACAAATGGTCATATAACTATGACATTTTTTCACTAAAGTCATATAACTTTCTTTTCTCACACAAAGATCATAAAACTTTCACTTCTATTTGCTTTAAATAAATCAATGTTATGGACTAACGCCTTTTTAACCTAATTGAATTTTTTTTTTTCACTTTTTTCATTTTTTTTTAAATTAAAAATATTTTTCTTTAAAATAAAAACTGAAAAACTAAGATAAAACTAAATTCTTTAAAAAAACTGAAAAAAAAATATTTTTCAAAAATGAAAATATTTTGTTGAAAATATTTTTTTCAGCTTTTAAAAAATAAAAACATTTTATTAAAAATATTTTTTCTAGTTTTTACAAAATAAATGCTTTAAAAAAACTTTAAAAAACCTGAAAAACATTTTTTTTTGTAAAAATTGAAAAAAAAACTTTACTAAATTAGTGGACTATTGTTGCATTAGTTTAAAAAACGAAAAATATTTTGCATTTCTTGAAAATGTATCTTTGTTGGACTTTATTTAGTTTGCAAAAAATAAAAATATTTTGTTGAAAATATTTTTTCAGCTTTTAAAAAATGAAAATATTTTATTAAAAATATTTTTTCTAGTTTTTACAAAAGTAATGCTTTAAAAAAACTAATAGTCCACTAATTTAGTAAAGTTTTTTTTTCAATTTTTACAAAAAAAATGTTTTTCAGTTTTTTTAAAGCATTTATTTTGTAAAAACTAGAAAAAATATTTTTAATAAAATGTTTTTATTTTTTAAAAGCTGAAAAACATATTTTCAACAAAATATTTTCATTTTTGAAAAATATTTTTTTTTCAGTTTTTTTAAAAAATTTAGTTTCATCTTAGTTTTTCAGTTTTTATTTTAAAGAAAAAATATTTTTAATTTAAAAAAAATGAAAAAAGTGAAAAAAAAATTCAAAAAATGACCGAAGGATTGTCTTAACCGGTAGCTAGGATTTTTTGAGTAAAGAAGTGAAAGTTTTATGATTTTTGTGTGAGAAAAGAAAGTTATATGACTTTAGTGAAAAAATGTCATAGTTATATGACCATTTGTGAAATTTACCCCTGGAAACAAATGCGATGTATTATGGAACTTCTAAGTGCAAAGATGGTCAAATCATTTAGCTCGATTCGAAAAGATGAGCTTTCGAGTCTCCTTTCATCAGTTCAATCCGTTAAGGGTACTTGTGAAGTCAATATGACAGAAAAAATTGTTCGGTTTGCAAGTTCTGTGACATGTCGATTAGTTTTTGGAAAATTAGGCAAAGACCGAGAGCCGTTGATTGAATTGATGAAAAAAACGCTGTTATTAGCAGGAGGAGATGTGGGTGATTTGTTCCCTTCGTGGAAGTTACTTTACAAAATGAGTGGAGCAAAATCAAGATTGGTTAAAATGCATCAAGAGGTTGATTCAGTTCTGGAGAACATAGTTAACGAGCATATTAGGAGTCGAGCAGACGGGAACAAGGGAAATGGTGAGTATGGAGGTGAAGATTTGGTTGATGTTTTCCTAAGAATTCAGGAGAATGACCAACTTCAATTTCCAATCACCAATGACCATATAAAAGCAGTGATTTTTGTAAGTTATTTGCCACCATCTCTTAATCTTCACTTCCCCTGCATTTCTAGTAACAAGGTATAAGTACTAACTAAATAATATGTATATCGCAGGTTAAACTATGCTGTTTTTATACTGACAGTGTATATAAAGTCCCTAGTTTTATACTCTAAGCAAGCACATATTGTCTAGTTTCACGAACCAAATGAGGAGTAAAGATTTATGTTGTCTTGTCCATAATCACGTTACAAATAGTTCTTCCTTCCTCATGCCTATCAGGAATGAAACTTGCAACCTTCTGTAAATTTTGACACCCCTTGACCATTGCACTAGGAGTTTGTCTTGTGTCAAGGGATGTCAACCCCTTGTATATATTCAACTTTTTTTTTAAAATGTTATTTTCCGGCTAAGGGTGTCATCACCCCTCGGACAAGGATAGCTCCGGCCCTGATCATATAGTTGTTTTTTTCACTAACTTTTTCTTCTCGGTATATTATAAAGGGTCAAATCTATGTCAATCCCATCTTGATGATTAGGTTAGTGGTTCTAATTTGACAAAACAAAAATGATAGAAGTTAGGGAGGACTGTTAAAAAGGGTACAAAATGCATATATAATCATCATTCAAATGTATATAGCTAAATAGAAATGTAAGGTGCAACTCTTCTCATTCCATTATTCTGATGTTGTTATTTATTATTTGCTGATGTAGGACATGTTTACTGCTGGAACTGAAACTTCATCTACAGCTATAATTTGGGCATTGTCAGAACTAATGAAGAACCCAAACGTCATGGCCAAGGCACAAAGTGAAGTCAGACAAGCCTTCAAAGGGAAATCGTGTTTTGATGAAGAAGATCTTGATAATTTACCGTACCTAATGTTAGTGGTTAAAGAAACATTAAGGCTACACGCTCCAAGTATAGTGCATAGGGAATGTAGGGAACAAACATGTATTGATGGATATACAATACCTTTTAAAGCCACGGTGCTAGTTAATACATGGGCAATCGGAAGAGATCCAGATGTTTGGCATGACCCTGAGAGTTTTATACCAGAGAGATTTGAAAATTCTTCCATTGATTATTTGGGAAATCACTTTGAATTTATTCCATTTGGTTCGGGGAAAAGAATTTGCCCCGGAATGCAGTTTGGTTTAGCTAATTTTAGATATCCTTTGGCTCGGCTTCTTTACCACTTTAACTGGGAGCTTCCTTATGGAACTAGTCCGAAAGATTTGGATATGAGTGAGATACCTGGAATGAGTGCAGCGAAAGAGAAAGATTTGTACGTAATTGCCAAAAATGATGAATGATTGAATGTAGTGCTTTAGTTTGGTGTTTATTTGTGTCTCTCTTTGGTATTTGAAGTTTTCCTAGAAAATTAACAAAGAATAAGCTTCACGATTGGTTTTACATTTTCGGTTCAAAATGTCAGATCAAAGAATCTGTTATGCTATTTTGTGTAGTATGTAATAATTTGAACACATTTTGTTTCTCTTTTCTTTATGTTATTGTTTTTGGTCCACATTGATAATTTGATATCCCCGATTTACTTGATGCGGAATTATATCTAATCAAGTCAACTAAAAGTGAAAACTTTGGTTGGCAATCCAATACCAAATTAGTGTAATTCACTCAAGGTTGTTAAATTGATTCTTTGATCGAAACAGTTATAACACTCCTCAAATCTATAAAAGTTTTAAGACTTGCTAAATAAAGAATTTAATTTTTATAATCTTAAATTATACTTTTATTACGGATTTAAACTCTTGTGAATAATTTTGAGTTACTTTTTTATTTAAAATAATTGAATATATAATAGAAGACCATTAATCATATTAGTATTATTAATTAGTAAAAGTAGGTGTGAGGACAAAACAAAAAAAAATAGTTATAATAACAATAAAACGTAGAACAAGACAAAAAAGGGCCTAAATCCTTGGAAAAGTAAGAAACAATACAGATCAACCATTGTTCTGTTTTAGCCACAAAAAAAAAAAAAAAAAAAAGAAGGCTTGAAGCCTTAAAAAGCTTAAAAGCCTAAAGTCTCGCTATAGTCACGACAAAAAGGATAGAAAACGTAACCTTACGAACGGCATCAAGCAGAAATTTTTTACACAGAAAAATTCTGGGTTCTTCATAACTCATTTATTCTTGAATTTAGGTATGTAAAAATTCCCTTTTATCAATTACCCTATAGTAATAATAGGTAAGAATTGAATAGCTAAATCCCTTCTTCCTTTATATCATCAATAAATTTTATAATTAGGTGTAGTTCTTGAAAATTAATTAAAATACACTGGTTGTTGTATAATCAATTATTTGACGGGCATAAATTGGATTGGCGTCTACGTATTGGCTCGAGAAGTTTTGAGGTGAGTTTATATAACCTTTTACTAAAGTGATTTAACTCACAAAAGCACGCATACAAGGTGGTTGTTGAATTGCTTAAAAGAGTTTATCTTTATTTAATTAGAGATAGTGAGTACCCATTAATTTAGAATTGTTCTAGCAAAAGTTTAGATGATCTATTATGCTATATGTGCTTAAATTTTCAGATTTTTGTGTTATTCTTATATGCTATTCTCATGTTAAAAATTTTGAAGAAGAAAGAATCTTTAAAAATATTTTTATATGTTTATTTTATTCTTATGCTATGCTTTACATTTAAGGACACCGAAATGAGCATGTACATAAAGTTCTATAAAGAAAAGATTCCGACTTGAAAAGTCACAAGAAGAAGTTTTAGAAATATTTTTGAGGAGTATCCTTTATTCTGAGAAGGGATCATCGTCCAGGCTGAGGGTCCTGACCAAGGCGTTGACTTCCTGAAACTACTTATGCCAAAGTAGGGAGCACACGTTGTTGAGAATTTACTTAGCCATGCTAAGGTATGATACATGAGCGTTGAGAACCATGGAGCGAGTGGCACTTCGTGGATTGGGCATATTCGATCAGGTTGTGATCGAACTCGTGCCGATCACACGGTGACTGAGAATGAATTAAGTCAGGATAGTTGGAACTCCCAAAGTATAAAGTAAAGTATTTTTTTTAAAGAAAGAAAAAGAAAAGAATTTCTTTTAGAATATTCATAAATTGCTATTATGCAATTATTTTAGGATTATTCTTATAAGCTTTATGTTTTACATGCATTTAGAAAATTTAATCGTAATGTATATGTTATTAAAGTTTCTCCCCTTGTTGTTGAGACTCACTGAGTACAATGGATGGTACTGACGTTCTCTTTTGGGAACCCACGCTGGTCTGCGGTACAACGTAGGAACCGAATTTGTAGGCGAGCAGGCTACGAGTTAGGACTTCCTTCCCTTCCAGTGATGCTCTACTTTTGTTCGTGGAGTACTCTTAGAGTCATTTTCATTTAGCTATTTCTTTGTTTATTTAGAGAACTGGCCAGGAAATCTCATGTCCTGAGCAGTGCGTCAGTTTATCAGTAGAAGCTTCATAGACATAGTCATTGGGTTGAGATTCAGATGTTATTTTATAATAACTTAGCAATAATTCAGTAGTTACTATGAATAAAGCTTTGGAGTTGATTTATTTAATTATTTTAATTAATCAAAGTATTTGGTTAGAGTATTGCCTTGTTGCATATAAAGTTTGGAGTTATAATAGGTTTCATAAGTAGACATGGTTCGCTCGGTCATGTTTAGTGATCGAGTGCCCGTCTCGGCTTGTTCAGAAAAATGGGTCGTGACAAACTTGGTATCAGAGCCTGAGGTTTATGGAGTCCTAGGGGTCTATAAAGCCATGTTAGTAGACTCTTGTTTATGTGTATGAAGTGCACCATACTTATAAACTGGAGGCTACAAGAATTTAGGAAAAATCTCATTTTTTGTCATACTTAAGATCGTGCAGTAGATCCTACCTCTAAGAAATTATCTAATGTATTCGTTTCTCCAAAATTCACAAAAATAGCTCGTACTCGCAACTTTGACACCGACACTCAGGATGCTGCTCGAGAAACTTTTGCTACTATTGTGGCCCAAGGTAGAACTAAAAATGCTTCAACCCAGAAAAAGAAGAGTAAATCTACAGAGGGGGTTCAAGTTCCCCGGGGTGAACATAAGGAAGGGGTGGAGCATAATGATCCAGTACTGCCCCCAACAGCAACTCCGGCTCAGGCAACTATATCTCCCGATGTAGGTTAGATGTTTAATGTTGTCAACAATGCTATGGAGATGTTTAAAGCCTTTATGGCCAACCAGAACGAGAGAAGAGATGAGATTCCGCCTCCATCAAATAGACAGAACAATTATGAGTCCTCAAGAGTTAATGAATTTTTAAAGTTGAGTCCTCCAGTGTTCCATGGTTCTATAGTTGATGAAGATCCGATGTTGTGGATGAAGGGTGTCAAAAAAGCCCTACGGGTGATGAAAGCATTTGATGATGAAGTTGTGGAGCTGGTTGCTTACCAACTTAGGGATGTGGCCGGCGCTTGATTTGAGATGTGGGGAAATGAAAGAGATGAAGATGATGGTCCGCCTACCTGGAAAGAATTTACATATGCCTTCATGGATAATTTTATCCCAAAAGAGGATATAGAAGCTAAGGCTACAGAGTTCGAAGATCTCAAGCAAGGGGATGAAAGTATGCAAGAGCACTACATGGAATTCATAAAGTTGGCTAAGCATAATCCTCACATGGTTAAGACAGAAAGAGCAAAGATTCGCAAGTTTGTTGGCAGTTTGGCTTACCACATTAAGGATACAACATCAGCTGCAGCGGTAGGAATGACAGCTTTCTCATCTGTTGTGGGATTTGCCAAGCACTTAGAAGAAGACAAACAACAAAAGAGAGAAGAGAAAGAGCATAACAAGAAATCCCGGACAACGGGCAGGTTTAATGGTACATCTAGCGGAGGTGGAAGGGATTCCTCTAATAAGGAGTCATTAGCACCATCTCAGTCCAGTCATCAGTCAGGTGGTGGGTCTTCCTTCAGACGTACTCAGGGTTATGGAAATCAGTCTCTCCAGAATCAGAATTTTAGAACATCATCCTCACATAGCCAGAGTCATGCTGAGCAACATTCACACCAGCAAGGTATTTGTGGAACATGTAAGCGGCTCAGTTCAAGCTCAAGTCTCATGGTTGCTACCATTATGGAGACATTGGTCATATAAAGGCCAACTACCCAAAGTTGTAACGTAATTTTAGTGGTGGATCAACTCATCCTTCCAGTTCCTCAGCTAATGCAGTTGCACCACCTCAAGCTCGTGGTTCTCATAATCAAACTGGACATGGAGCAGGTAGAGGTGAAGACCGAGTTACTCAGGGAAGGGGACAACCCGTTTGTTTGCTACACTTGATCGTCATAGTGCAGAGCCATTAGCAGAAGTTATTACAGGCATTCTTTTAGTCTGCTCACAAAATGCTTATCCTTATTTTTGAACTACTGTTTTTTGCTTCTGGTATCCTCTTTCGTGATCGCGAACAGCATTTCGCGCTTGCGAAGCTTTGTTGCTGACCACCTAAAAATTCTTTTTCCCATTCGCGTAACACTCCTCGCATTCGCAAAGCTCTGCTTTGTCCTTCATCTTGTTCACGTCCCCCCTCACGCGTTCGCGTAGTTATGCAATTCCACTCTTCGCGTTCGTGTACTATTTCACGCGTTCGCGAAGAGAAATCTCTGGTACATAATATTTTCCTTCTTCGCGTTCGCGTGCATACTATCGCGTTCACAAAGCACATCTGGGCAGCCTTCATTTTTCTTCTTCGCGAACGTGATAGTTCCTCCTCGTTCGAGATGCTTTAACATCTGGGCAGAATATAAGTTTTCCAAATCGAGGGTTAGATGATTTTTAACATTTTTGGAGTTCTAGAGCTCGATTTTAGGCAATTTCTAGTGTTTTTTCAAGCAAAATATTTGGGTAAGTTTTATTAACTTAGAATTGATTATATTCCATTAATTTGTCTTCATTTTTATCATTTAATTTATGATTTTAGTTGAGGAAAGTGTTGGTTTTTGAAGGAAATTCCTAAAATGAAAAATCGTGATTTGAAGGGCAAAATGGCATCGGAAATAATAAATTTTGTATGGTTGAACTCATATTGGAATAAGTATTCGAATTTTGTAAAATTTGTCGGATTCTAAGACACGAGCTGGGGGTCAACTTTTGGACCAATTTTTAAATTATGTTAAAGATTGAGACTTGATCCAGAATAATTTCTTATGTATTTTATTTGTGCTTTGAAGTTAATTTGGTTAGATTTGTGCCGTCCGGAGGTCTTTTCACCCGAGAAACGCATTTTAGAGTATCGGTTTGTCGTCTTTGAGGTAAGTGTCTTTCCTAACCTTGTGTGGAGGACTTCCCCTTAGGATTTGAGTCTTCTATGTTAATTGTAGTCCGTGCATGCAAGGTGACGGGTGTGTGCTCAGACTTATCTGTGCGAAATATGCTTTAGGGGTTTTAGGTCTTTACGTTCAATATGTGGAAAGTATTCTGTTATGATTGAGTGTAATAATTGCTTAAATTGTCTCTAGGGATGGCAATTGGGACAGGGTGGGGTAGGGCGGGGCTTGACCCGCTAAAAATTTGACTCGCCCTGCCCTGCCCCATTTAGCTTTTTGTAAAAAATTTGCCCCGCCCCGCCCTATTAAGCCATGCCCCACCCTACCCTGTTTGGATCTCTTTAATTTTTACTCTTTGTTTTTTTATTTTAGAATATGCTTTTAATTTTTTTTACCTTTTGAACTTTCTATTGAAACATTTAAAATATTATTTAGTTGTTTATGCATATTGATTAAATTAAAATATAATTTTTATGAATATTATATAAACAAAATCAAACATTTCAAACATTCACAATTGAGCAGAATATTCTAAAATTTTTGAAGCGAGTCCAACTCAAAAATAGAATTCTTAACCCCTTTACATTTTGAAAAGGTTCAAAATTCTTGAGAAAATCCTAATTCTCAGTTTTTTAAAATCAGATTAAAAACATAGCATAACAGTACTTACAAGAAATTTGGGGCTACTTATAGCTTACATTATGCTATGGGCTAATGTGCCCTGCCCTATCCTGCCCCATTAAAATTTGACAAAAATAATATTTTGTCCTGCCCCGCCCTGCCCTGTCCCATTAAAATTTTCCTTGCCTTGCCCCATTTAAGGTTTGTTCTGCGCCGACCTGCCCTAATTGCCATCCCTAATTGTCTCTATATGCTCCACATGATGTTGTTAGCTTTCCTCTAATTCATCCATGTTGCTTTGACCCTTAATTACCTTAATTGAAGTGATTTCCTTCCTTACTACTTTGATACTTCTTGATTGTGAGTTCCTCTATGACTTCGTGCAAATAGATTACATGTCCAATTGTTGTGGTTACCGTATAGTTATCACTTGCTTATTATGTCTTGTTGTTTAGTTGAAGTTTCATTGTGAAGTAATTGTTGGTACAAGTTTGGTTATAGCGGATTCCCTTGCCGGGACATATTTCATTCTTACTGTTGTTTCCCTTGCCGGGATGTGTTTATTCTTGTTGTTGATTCCCTTGCCATCATATTATTGTTTCCTTATTATTCCTTTATCGGGATTATTTGTGATCGGTGTTGAATTGTATATATGAGATCGGGTTGCACTCCACAACAATATTACATGATTTGGATCAGATTGCAAGCCACAATAATATTATATGATTTGGATCGGGTTGCATGCCGTAATAATTTTACATGATTTGGATCGGGTTGCACGCTGCAACAATATTATATGATCTGGATCAGGTTGCACGCTGCAACAATACTATATGATTTAGATCGGGTTGCACGCTGCAATAATATTATATGATTTGGATCGGGTTGCACGTCGCAACAATACTCTATGATTGGGATCGGGCTACACGCCGCAACAAGAAAGAATAAAAGTGAATATTAATTCTTATGGTGAGAACGAGAGTAAAAGCACGAAGAGTGATGCCGTACACTTTCTGCTATTGAATTTATTTGTTGTTATCAATTCAAGTGTTTTAACTGTTTTCTTTCCTTATATATATATATATATATATATATATATATATATATATATATATATATATATATATATATATATATATATATACACACATATATATACTGTCAAACTTCAAAAATTGTTACATCTTTAATTCAATTAGTTTCTCAATTATATCCTCTTAAATCGTTTGAGGTTGTATTTAACTTAAAAAGAAATTTCTGCTAAGTTTTAAGCTATTAAAACTTGTGTTAAAGGTAATAATCCATTCAAATTGTTTTATTTCTAAATTAAATAGGGGTACTTTCTTTACTCAAATGATTTACAAAGAAACAATTTTACCCTTTCTCGCTAGCTTTCCCAATTAGTTTAGAAATTGTAATTTTACTTATATTAGGTAAATCGGACTTCTTGGACATATTGAGTGCATTGTACGAATATTACGTATTGTATAGCATGTTAATTCTATCGTTAAAAGTGAAATAGAAAAGATGGGGGCACAAGGAGCCATGCGTGTGGAAGATTCGGAAGTTAAGATTATAATATGAGAAATCAAGGATTGATATGGCCGAAATTGTGGACTAGACATGATGTGATTGATTGTATGGGCGATTGATTGTGTGGGCATTTCCTTCTTAAATTAAATACATTCTTACTTGTCTCCGTTCTTGTTATGTTAGTGTTGATTTACTTGGTTACATGATTTACTTGGTTACATGATTTACTTGGTTATCTGATTTACTTGGTTATCATTCGTTACTACCCACGCTCTCCTTTATTGTTCTTACTATTTGTATTTTGATTTCTTTTCGCTTTTGATGTTACCTCGTTATCTTTATCATGAGATTTTATTATTATATCCTGTTCATTTTATTTGACCAGTAGGTGTCTTGACTGTACCTCGTCACTACCCCACCGAGGTTAGTCTTGATACTTATCGGGCACCGCCGTGGTGTGCTCATACTACACTTCTGTACATTTTTGTTTACAGATCTAGGTATTGATCGATAGTTGTGCGGGTCGTTGCGGTGAAGACTCACGGTAACCTGTTGCTGCGTTCGCAGGCCTTGGAGTCACCTTCGTTTGTATTTACGTTTCATTCATTCCTTCTCGATCTGGAACAATGTTGTATTTATTTTGTATAATTATTCTTAGAAATGCTTCTGACTTGTACCACCGGTTTTAGGAATTGTGATTTATTGATAGTTATTTAATTTGAAGTAAGTAAATGCTAATATTAATTCAGTAAATGTTAGGCCTACCTAGTTTAGAGACTAGGTGCCATCACGACTCCTTCGGAGAAATTATGGGCCGTGACAAGTTCAAAAGATATTCTTACTTTTGAGATAATTAAGTCATTCATTTTACTTAAATAGATAATTAACTTACTCTTGCTAGTGCTGTGCATACTCTTTTATTACTCACTAGTGAATTTGCCCGCGCTTTGCGCGGTCATACACCTTCGTCTAAAATACATGCAAAAAATAATTCAAGAAGTTGACAGCCAGTTATTCTAATCATCTTTGTACTATTGGAAGCATTTGCTTTTAAGGCAGAGGATAATGGCATAAAACACAAACATATACGGGATGCATTTGAAGTTGTAATTTGAAGGTGGACGAAATAACCGACAGCTCGTCAAAGGCAAACCAGAACATCTAACATACAACATATTTGTCAAAGGCAAACCAGAATATCTAATATACATATTTTATATAGTCAAAGCCTCAAGGGTAAAGCAATATAGTTCTCTCGAGCAAAGTAATGTGTATTTTTGCTTTCAAGCAAATGTGGTACTAATATTTTCATTCATAAGGGTTTACTAAGACCCTTAGATGAAAACTCATGCATTATTGTTAGTTTGCTTCTAAATCTATAATATTAGAAAATAGCATGGAGCCGATGAACATTTATCTAAGAGAAAATTTTGGGGAAAACAAACAAAAAGAGAAGAAAATACACATATGTAGATTTTTAAACCAAAAGCATTCATGGTCAAGGAAAATTTAGGATGAACACACTTGACCCATTAGCCATCGTGTTGGTCCCTTTAGCTTCCGAATTCACACTTACTTCATAAAGATTCTGTTACCATTTGAAATGGTAACTTCAATGTAACTATGTCATATTGGCAATTTCATTTTCTTATCCAACTTCCATGGCAAAGGCATTTGAAGGCAAAAAATTGAGGCTAAAAGCTAATACTTGATGCATAATCAGAAATTAAACACCAAAAGTATTGCTAAAAAAAGACCATATATATTTTACATTGCGGTCAATCATTCTAAACACATTAGTTCGGATATAAACAAAATAATAGGCTAAAATCAGTTTCAATCTTTTAATTTTTACGTTCCTTCAAACAGGAAAAAAAATACATTATTTTTCTATTGATGGTATGACCATCAGCATATGAGGAGGTAAACCCAATACATTTCCTTGGTTCTCCACTTGTTCAACATCTGCATTAATTCCACCATTTCGCCTAGTGTAATGAAAAAAAATAGTGTCATCTTGATTCCTTATCATGGCAGTTGCACCATATAATGTTGTCCTAGCCAAAGAATAAGTGAATACCGCAAGAATGTAGCTATAGCTTTTTGTTCTGTTACGCTTAATTCATACATATAGTCATGATTATTTTCTCTCTTGATGCGACACTAAAGCTAAAACTTCCAAATTAGAATTACTGTTTTCGAACAAAAATATAACTAAGATCTTTAACACAGTTCCATTAAAAGTCCATTAACCGAGCCAAAATCATCCTTCATCAGCTTTCAACTTTTACCTCTTTCTATCCTAGCTGAAACCAACCTCAAGCATAACTATGGGAGAGTAAACTTAAATTAATATTCATAACACCAAACTGTGCACTGATTCACAGGGTTGCAATCATGCATTATTTATATTATCACTAAAAGACAAAATATATTCCGTATCCGGACATGTTTTTTCATCCTCCAAGTAGCAATACCACATTGAACATCATGGAGTTGTGAATTAAAGAAAAACAGAATAGAAAAATAACTCTAAAATAGTAATCATAGCCAAAAGAAATTTCATATTACTTATCCAATGCTACCAAAAAGTTATAGTTCTTCAACGGTAACATTAGACATATTTGAGTTGCTGGGCTACCCGGACCACCACCATGGACATCAGACCAAATTTTTTTACGATAACCAACATGGCTAGCAGATGAGGGGATATGATGCAGGTACACTACTGTAACTTTCAGGCAGATAATTGCATCTTTGGCTTAGTCGGTGAAAGCTGTAAATTGGTAAAATCACAAAAATGAGAATTTACTTCCTAACCTGACGCTTTTGCAATGTCATTTAGGAAAAAAGGAATTAAATATAGAATCATAACTGTATTTATGTGAAGATTAAAATGGAATGTCCTTTCGGGGATAAAAGATAAAAAAAATTGAAAATAAATCAATCTGCATTGCGAATAATTCCATATTATGGTAGGATATGGCAGATTGAGGACAGTAGCACAATTTTAATCATTCAAACAACAACAATCATTTACACTAATTTAACCAAAAGCTATGTCTAGATTAAACTAATTATCTTTTTGTCTTCTATATTAGATTTTACTCTTAGCGCAAAGTTAACGACAACTCTGAATAGCTGCAATTATCCTGTTTGGAGAAGAATCAACAGAATAGCTAATAGCATAAAAACAGATCCAAGTAAAATCAAAGAAAAATTGTTGCAATTCCTTGGTAGAAGAACACAACTGCAAGTAAAGTTAACCAAAATTAATGTGTTTCGAACCTCACAATAGGGGAAATCGAGAGGAGAACGGCGAGTCATCTTCTCTTTTTCCGGCGCCATAAGCCCTATTTCTGAAGTCCGCTGAAAGGACAATTCATATGTCCGTCTCCCAAAAAGCATTTAAACAACATTTTAGAAAAAAAAGAACTAAATATAAGACCAATGAAACATAACAATGGTTGATCTTTTGCTACAAAAACTGGAAAAATGCTTCTCGGTGATTGAACCTGCAAGAGAAAGTGAAGACAGATGACCAAAAGCTTAAAATTTTGGTGACGGCATGTATTGATAACACAGGCCAAGATCGTTTTTCCTGTTAAAATAAATAAATTAAAAGAGTAGAACATGAAGAATATCATATTTGAAGCAAGAATTTTTTATCGAATTAAAAAGAAAAGGAAAAAAAAGATACCCGTCTTTCCCCCCTTAGATTACCAACTTGAGTTGAATTCCAAGTCATATCACATACAATGCAATTTTGATAGGGACCTTGATAGTTTTCCAGAAGAAAAGTGGAACTCTCTTTTTATCCATGGAGAAAAAATGGAACCCTCTTTTTATCCATGAAGAGAAAAAAGAGATATTAGCTTTGAAATTGTTTTCATCATAGAGGAAGAAGAAAAGGTTTTGGTAGAAATTAATGGGCTACTAGAGTTAACATAACCGTTTTATATATATAATATAGATATAGATTTGTGGTGTATACATGAGTATGTCTAAGCTGGCTAACTATCATCTTGACTTTCACTTTATTAATTTTGTAATTGATAGTATGTCTTAACTTTTTATTTCAAATACTCCTTTTAAATAATATTATTTAGTTATCAATTACCTATATCGCCTAATAATTTCAAATTAGTATTGTATTTTACTTCAAGGAACTTTAGAGAGAAGATCGGAGACGGTAATATCATAGTGTACATTGTATACGATAAAAATCGAGCTTGCCTAATTTAGTTTGACTAATCGAAATTGGGATGGCGGATTGAGGCTCGGCCTCAGTTATATCGGATCGTGGTACGGAGGTGGAATGGTAAGCTCGTAGATTGATGGCCCATCAAGATCGATACCAGCCGTGATTGATACCGAAGCGAGAAAGAGATCGAGCGAGATTGAAGGAAGCCTGATAGGCCGAATAACAGAAAGCCAAGATATCGAGCAAGGATCGTAGCATAAATCTCGGCACGTATCAAGTCAAGACCGGACATTTAGCCAATCATAGGATTTCCTTCTGTAATTAGAATTATACCATAAATAAGATTCATCTACTATATAAAGAGGGTCCTAATCATTTTATAAGAAGGATATTCACGCATATTCAAGCAATATAATATATTTTTCTCTTAAGTTCTGATGTTTAGTTCATACTTTTGTACATACTCTGTTGTTCGAGGGCAATCTAGCTCGAGGGCCACAATTGTTCATCACATTGGTTTGTTTTATTTAACTGTTAATTTCTAGCATTAATTCTCATATTTATTAGTTTGTGCCAAATGAAATCGCATATCCTTAAAACCACATTGTTATCCAATTTTACTAGTAATCAGATATAGATGCGAGGATAGCAAATGCAACATATAAATTCAACTAGTGTATTTCGAGCCTTAACTTTAATGGTTGGGGAAAGCATTCCCTTATCTAAACCCTTGCTTCACGCTGGCATGAAAAATTAAAATATGAGATTAAATAATCAATATCATAAATTCTTATAAAAGAAAACAAGAGATAATTTTTTTACAAAGCCAATTAAAGCCAAGAATTACACGACATCATGCTTGGACTAATTAGACGTAACGCTTCATGTAGTCTTGGGCTGTAGTGTAGTTAACCTCTGGATAGAGTTTGGAAGCCTCTACTCCTTCTTCTCCTATTTCAAAATTAACAAGGCATCCTTCATAGCAAACGTGATAATAGTGACACATTCCTACTTGTTCTGCATATTCAAGCTCTGCTTTTTATGGAATAAAAAAAAAATACGTGATCAATACAACTTTTTCATTATCATGGAAATGCCAATCAAATTGGGACAAATGGAATATATGATTTACGATTCTTACCCTTCATAGGAGCCAAAAATTCTTCTTTGGAAAGAGTTGATTTTTTAAGCTTCTTACCAATGAGCTTTTCCCAAATATGAACAACCTCTCTTTGGGAAAGTATATTTTTAGGAGGCCTAAGGTAAAGTGTCTTATTGAGTGTTCTTGGATCATCTATGCTCTTTATGGTATATGTTGCTATATCATCTTCATCCACACAAATTGCTGCAAAATATATACTATATCATAATAAAGAGTTTTATACAAAATACACAATAAACAATATACAGAAAGATAAAAGGAACTTATACAAACAAATTACCTTTCTGGTTGCCATCTCCGAACAAAACAACAGAATCAGTAGAAGGAAGAATGTGGCCAATTTGATAAAGACCGCCGAGGAAGTAACCAGCAAAGCAGTTAGCAGAGACATAAGTGTAAGGAATGGCAGCTTCTTCTATTGCTTTTCTCACCACCATTTTATCATCAAATGTCACTCTACCTGGCTCCATTGCGTTTTTCATTTTTGCTGGATCCGTTCCAAACTCAGAAGGAAAAAATCTCTATACAATTTTATATTTTCAGATATTTGTTAATCTCAAATACACATGCATATTACTATATAATTATGAATATATAATCAGTTTGGATGAATATTTTCGCTCCACATTCAATGTGCCTAAACGAGCGGTGCATGAGAAAACTCTTTCATTAATTACATTATACCTTGATATTTCCAGCTTCTTTGATGGCATCCACAAGCTTGAGCTGAAGTAAGATATGATGGCTACGAATATGGACGCCGGAGATGGCACAGATGACAACATCGACGAGTTTAACGGCGTCGACGAGGCTCCGATGATGGTTAAAAGAAGCAGAAACAAGATGAGCTCCTTGCATCTTAAAAGAAATAAGCATTTCAATTTTGTCAATATCAACTCCTATTTCTGGACGATGCAAAATGTAGGTTTCATTACCATTTGCTAAACTAGCTTTCACTAATCTCTTCCCAATATACCCTGTTCCTCCTACAATCAACACTTTGCTTTTTCCCATCTTAATTTCTTCTTCTTAATGGATTGCTACTTCATTGCCTTGCTATTTATAGAATGGGTCTTCTTTCTGCTAATTTTGTTTTATTTTCCTTCTGTTGTGGCATGGGTTTTTTGTCTTGGAGTACAAGGTTTTTCTTTTGTTCTAGATTTTACTCCTTTTGTTCTATTGATACAAGACTTTTTTTTGCTTTCACTCTATGGTGCTCATATCTACGTAACGCCCATTAACGGAGAAAGACTCCTGGCTGGAGTTTTTTTATTTAATTCTCACGGCTTAAACCCAAGGCCTCTAATTAAGGATGAAGAGATCTTATCATTCCCACCGTAATTCTGGCTGGTGCTATTGATACAAGTTTAAGCTACTGATATAGCAAGCTCCTTGTTTTTAACCTTTTGTTCTTTACTTATTTGCAAGATTTTGCTAAATCGAAGTGATTAGTTAGGTTTCAATTCTGATCATGTTTTTGTAACTTAGTTTGATGGAAAATTTTAGAATGTCTGCAAAACTTAAAGTTGAATAAAATGTAAAAAGTGCTCAATGATAAAAGATTAGAAGTATTTGAAAATAAAATCTATATAGCCTAACTTGTTATTATCCTCTTTAATTTTAAACTCATATGAATAAATATGAGAAGGTAGCGGTTAAGGAGATGACTTTTACTTGGGGAATACTATACTATTTGGTAGAAGCAAACTTATTGCTTCTCTTTTAAATCAAGAAAGTCAATTTAATACATTAATATTGATACTATTTCTTGATAATTTTTAACTTTTTCCCTTTTGTGGTTACTGGTTATGCACCTACAACTTATAATCCATGCCATCAAAAAGCTTAAACTCTTTCGCGCTACAACAATCTCATTAATGAGGTATAGGGAAGGTAGTGTACACGTAGACCTTACCCCTATCTATGAAGATAGAGAGACTGTTTCAGAAAGACACTCGACTCAAGAACGTTAAAAACAAATGGAGTAACAGAGAAAGAATAGCAACAACAAGGTAACCAAACAGTAGAAGCAAATTATAATAGTACAACACGTAATGACAGGGATACGAAACTGTAAGAATATTGACACAGTGCGTAGAAACAAGGGACTAGAAATAGGAAAATCTAGTACTACTACTGCTGGTAAGACAAGGTGATTAAAATCTTTCGCGCTATTGCTGGATTTTTTTATTTGATTTATTTACTTTCGCTGTGGTGACAAACAGTTAAATTCTGCTGATCTCATGGCCTTTGCCAAGCAACAGGTAATATGTATTTGCACTTTTCTGATGCTTCTCACAATTTTAAATTTAGCAATAGGCCTAACCTGGATTAAAATTTCTAATGCCGTCATACTCATGAGAGCTGGGTGCAGGACAATATGCATTTTTATACTACTAGCTGTTTTAAAAAAAATTATGCTCAATAATTAGTACTCTTTTTTTCTCTTATTCTTTTTTTTTTCCAATGGTTGGAGGGGTCATGTAATGTATGAATATACCACATGATCATCCTAGCAAAGGCAGAGCTACGTGTATTTGAGGGGGTTCAATTCAATCACCTCGTCAGAAAAATATATTGTGCAAAGCTTATGCCCATATATGTGGCACACCTTTAAATTGCCATTGAGAAATGAAAGCACAAAGTTTCTTATGAATAATTAAAATATGCAGACGGACTATATAGTAGGCAAAACCCAAGAGGAAAATTATACATGGTTAGTTTTGGGAACAAACCTCCAACTCAAGCTCATCACAGAGGTGCATGCATCCCGAAAATGTCTCCAGACAAACTGGTGAACTGCTCCATGAGTTTCGTATACTGGTACAATGCAGAAAAATCCAATCCTAATGAGCTAACAGGCGCCATTGTTGGTGGTCCTGATCGATATGAGAACTTTGAAGATCATCGTTCAACTTCTGTCATGACTCAGCCGACAAACATATACAAATTCTTTGGCCGTTGGTGTCCTTGCAAAGCTCACGAAGCACCATGCCCAGTCTTGATCACCTAGCCACATGTTCACTACTTTCGCAATGTTGATTAGTTACATAAAATCTGCACCCAAGAAGAGTACTTTCTTGTGGTGGATGCCGTGTAAATTTGTATGGAACAGATGAAACATTGCCATAATAGCCAGGAACAGATTTCTGTTTTCATATAAGCACAATGAGAAGCTTCATACCTTACTAGAGTTACACCATGAGTCAAGATAACACACTCACCAAAACCAGTAGTACTTGACTGGTAAAAACATTGTTGCTGAATTGGTTGACAAAAATATTAAAAGCTCAACAGATTAGTCATATTAAAGAAACCAAAGATTTCTAACATCGCAGATCAATCCTAATAAACAAATTCAACTACTGAGCAGTGTTTATGCGTGGCTGCCAGCTTCATAATATAAAGGACCTCGGATACCAAAAAGAGGCAATACGGCAAAATTCAATGAAGGAAAAAAGAACAGGCTTGGAAAATTCCCATTAAACTTTATGATTTGTTCAAGCCAATCACAGAAGATACAAAAATTTCTGAATCTGCAACAGAGTTTGCAGTTTGAAATTGGACTAGCAGTTAACATTAATGAATGAAATAGAATAGAACTATGCAACTATTTTACTGAGGCATGCATTTAAAAACTAGTGCCACTCATCAGTAGCAAAAAATCATATACAAAAAGAAGCCTTTTCTTTGTAAGGAGTATTGATCAAATAGCAATAAGCATATGTACAGCATTCAATTGTATTTCCTATTAACTAAAATGGGGCTGCACCTGAGATCATCTTGGTCACAGGCTGCCTACGTACCCTAACAAATCCGAAAGAGGGATCAAGCTCACACGTAGTTCTCTATGACATATACAGTATTCAATTGTAGTTTTTTTTAACTAAAAAGGGGCTGCACTTGAGTTCATCTTGGCCGCAGGCTGCCTACATACCCCACTAACAAATTCTAATGGAGGATCAAGCCTACACGTAGTTCTTTACATACTATATTACAAATCAATTATCAATATGAGTATCTACTTTCAGTATCGCCTCTCTAATTTCTTCAGATTCTGCATGTACATTCTAATTATTGCATCAATGTTCTATAATCACTTCACGTTTATGTGGTTGTCTCTTGAATATTATCTTCTGCTGGGGTCTGCGTAAAATAATTTTGTAACCACCTAGCTTCTTAGTTGTCTTTGTTGCAGGCTGGATATTTTCTGCTACTTTGGATGAATTCAGAAACGGATGATTCAATAGCATCTCGGCTGTCCAACGTGAACTGGGATTCTTGACTAGACACCTCTTCAAAAAATCTTGTGCCTCGTTCGACAACTTTGCATTCTCAAACATTGGTTCCTCAAACTCGATTCTGTATAAAACATCCGAATCTTGACTATCTTCATCTGATTCCCACAGAGGTGTCCCCGTCATCAACTCGTAGACAGTGCAACCGAGAGCCCATATATCAACTTCTGTTCCGTACTTTTCGTCAGCCACGGATTCTGGTGCCATATACCTTTCAGTTCCTCTCAGTCCCTGGTTTTCTGCCCTGCTCTGTTCCAAAGTCATAGAGAGCCCGAAATCTGCGATCTTGGCTGTTTCATCAGTGCCGGCAAGAAGAATATTATCTGGCTTTATGTCGCAGTGAATAACTCCTCTATTGTGTATGTGAATGAGCCCAAAAATAACATTCCTCGTGTGTTTTCTAACTTCAGAATCTGACAGTCCTTCCCCTGAATTATAGTTGTGAAGACGATCGGCTAAGCTTCCACCGGAGGCATATTCGAGAAGTAAGTTGTAAAGGGTGACGCCATCTTCTTGTGTAATATTAACTCTGAAACAGTGAATAATGTAAGGCGAGTATTCAAACATGCGGAGGAATGCCCTTTCTAGTTGCAAGGATCCAGAACGATCGAGTATGCAAGATTTAACTGCAATGAGAGGTGGAAGACGATCTAACGCGGCAGGTTGAATATTGGACGTGGAAGCTAAAGAAACAACCCCAAACCCACCTCTACCCAGCGTCCTCACTCTCTTCCACAAGGCTTCAGCCATTTCTGAAAGTAAGCTATGAAATATGGGTATGTAATTAGTGAATTTCTGCTGCTGCTGCTACGTACTATGTTATGTTTACTTCTTAGGTTATAAGGTAAAGTTGGTAAGTATTAGGACATCCCATAATCCTTTATTAATTAGGTTTCTAACTTCCCTATTTTTACTATCGGTATTTCTGTTACAGCACTATTCATTTTTTTTATTTTCTTAAAGATGATAGTCATTCACAATTTAAATTTCTGTCTAGCCACAATTCATAAATTAAGGTAATACCGCCTAAACTATATTATCTTTCTCAGCTACCTACGTAAACTATCACTTGTACACGAAAACGCCTTGAATTATATCTCATTTATAATATAACTCCCCCACTCCCAGGGCGGCTCAACTGCAATAGTGCCGTAAATTCAAAATTATTTATGAAGCCTTAAAATTTGTGTTTTTCTTGTTTTTTTGGGATTCAAAGTTATTAATTAATATTTTATAATCAAATACTTTCGAATAATCCTTTTTTTTCTAAAAAATACTCTCTCATGTATATTAATTTAGTTTTTTATTATTTGTTAAAAAAATCACTAGGAGTACCTTTATGAGATTATATCAAAGTTCCAGTTGATCTCCTTTGCTTATTTGATATTTGATCAATTCATATTTTTCTAGTTGATACTCTAAATTCTAGCTAGCGTATAATGAAAATTTAATATACTATATAGAAGATATCATGTTTAAAGATAATAAAATTTTATAACAATAAAATATTATTCTAGAAGTTATAACTTAATATTTCTCGTGTCTTAATTTATGTGACACTTTTGGTTTTCGAGATTCAACCCTCTTAATTTTGACTACATTTAGATATAGAATCTTCAAATTTTTTAAAATAAAACTTACAAAATTGAAAACTATATAAAAGTACTATAAGTCACAAAAATTAATTTTTTAAAATATTTCAAAGACATTAATAAATACGATCAAAATATAATTCATTTAACTCTCAAAATTCGAACACTGTCACATATATGGGGATGAACTATAAAGGGAGTAATTGATATCAAGATGAGTCAAATTTAATTGTTCACCTCAATACTTTAATACTTTCAAAAGAATGAAATAAAATGTGAAATTAAGCTATAAAATTAATTACTACATAAAAAATTTGGGGCCCTCAAGACCTTGGCGCCTAAAGCAGATACTTTATTCGCATGGCCCTTCAGCCGCCCTGCCCCTCCCTCTCCCCCCGGTCACATTCTTACTAGTGTGTTGATAATTATAAATTTTAGCCTATCTTATGCTCTCTTTTGCTTAAGTTTTGGATAAAAATAATTTGTAAAAGTATTTGCAAAAACTAACTTAACGTGCTTACTTGCACGTTTTGGTAAAAATGAGGCAAAGAAGCCAAAACAAACTCATAAAAGAGTAGAACTTGCACAAACCCAAAGAATGAAACTGAAGCGTTGTCAGCACTATTATTACGCGAACGCCTATGATACTCCACTGAGGCGGTGAAAATATATTGCAACAAAAATGATGTTCAGAGAAGCTGCAGCCAAGTGCTAACACTGCCGCTGGCCGTGCCTAAATTAAGCGGCCACAAAAGTAGCAGACGTGGACGCGGTACAAATTTTGTTGATGGCGAGATAGAGAGTTAGAGACCTTGCAATATGAGCTCAAATGAGGAATGTGGTCAACGAATATTTTACGCATCCGCAATAGAAGCCAACGCTGACGCGGTAGAATTTACGCTGTCCGTGAAACCTAGCCTAATTTCAGTCTGAAATTGAAAAAATGTGGTCCGCGCTTCTTTTTGCGCGACCGCCAAAGTCCAAGCGTTGAGGCGCCCGGTATTTAGCTGACAGCAGAACCTCCATAGGTTTATTTTTGTCCAATAATTTTAGATGTGTATAAATAGAACTTTTTTACATTTTTATGTTATCTTTTGTCTGAGGAGCTCGTGAATAACCGTATTATTTTAGAGCAATTTTAGCTATTATTCTTAGATTTTATTCTTGTAATCAACTTTTATAGCTTATATTTCATCTCCATCTTTAATTTCTACCTTGATTATGAGTAGTTAAATCCATTAGCTAGGGTTGTACTTAACTCGATTGTGGGTATTTAATGAGTCTTCAATTTTACGGCTTAATTATTTATGGATTAGTCATATTTAGCTTGATTCATGCTTTAATTGTAGAATTGGCGGTTGCAAATACTAATTCATGCCTTTATGACTTAGACTCTTCTTGAGAAAGACTGACTAAGTCTAGGAAATTTAGGCTAACAAGAAATTGGGGTACATTCAAGATATTGATAGCCACAATTAAAGGGTTAAACTTAGATATAGTAATACCTGACTTGAGCGAATTTTGCTTGCATTATTTAGACACCCAATTGGGCTTGAGAGAGCCAATTGGGGCAAAGTCACTCAAACTATCAAGATGTATACAATGAGTAATTATGTGTAAAGGTTATATCATAACCCCAATAGAACAAGTTTGTCCCAAATTCTGGACCCCATTAGATACTCGCTTAGGTGTAGTCACTTCCCTAGTGCTTTTTGTCAATTAAGAAAACTCTTACAAAAACAATATACTTAGATTATTCAGCAATCTGTAGCATTAAAAATAGAATAAAAAAAATACAAGCATGGTTAGAAGTGTAACTAAAAGCAAAACGCATAGCTAGATTGGATAGAAACCTCACTCCCAACCAATATTAGCTCCTTGTGGATATCGATCTCGACCTTCCGGGTGAAAGCTGCATTGACCACTCCTTGCTATTTTATAGTAGTGTAGGGTTGGAGCCGATCACTTTTTGGCGTAGTTGCCGGGGAGCTAAATTTTTTTGGCGATTTATCTGACTAGTTGTATGTCTTATTTTTCTTTCCTTCTGTTTTACTAACTTGTATGGGTTAATCGATTCAGGTATAAAATGACAAATAATGAACCTCTCGGAAATTTTCTCTCGAGGAGGAGGTAGATGATAATGATGAAGATGAGCTGCCTCTAGTACCTCAAGCTCAAAGAAGAGGCCACCAGGCCAAAAAAAAACATTGCAGTCCCTTCCCCAACACCTCCGCGAGTAGCTCCTCAGGTGTTTCCAAATGAAGGTTACGCAAGTGCAACTGTCCCACCCAGGATCCGGGCGGGTAATTTCTAGATTACAAATGCTATGTTGATCTTATTGGAGCAAAGAGGGTACTTCATTGGCGCTCCCCATCAGGATGCATATAAATATCTAAAAGGCTTTGTGGATACCTGCTGGGGAAGCAAACAGATAAATATGTCGGATGATGCATTCAGACTAAGATTGTTCCCTTTGTCACTTAGAGGGAAAGCTTTGGACTGGCTTGAAAAACTCCCCAACCATTCTATCACCGCGTGGGATGAGTTGGCCAACAAGTTTATAGACAAGTTGTTCTTGCTGGGGCATATGGTGACATTGAGAGATGAGATCCTGGCCTTCAAACAGGATCCAAATGAACCACTTTATGAGATCTAGAAAGGTATTAGACGATGGTGAAAGAATGTCCGAACAATAACATGACCGAAGCAATGATCCAACAAACATTCTACTGTGGTATCAACACTACAAATCAGTGTGTAGTGAACCACATAGCAGGGGGATACTTTATGAACACACCTTATGCTGAGGCGTGTGGTATACTTGATGAGATGGAAGATACTTCCTCGGCATGGCAAAGTCAATTTAATGTTCCATAAGGTGACCCCAATGTCATTCACCTGCACAAAGAGCTCCATGACCACGGCCAAGTAAAAGCAGAGTTGACTACAACAATGAACCAGTTGGCCAAAGCTTAATTGCAGCTAGTTCAAGCGCCAAGACAAGTGAACACCATGGAAGGGGTAAATATGATGGTCAACAAGAGTTGACAAAGAGGTCAAGAAATTCAAGGAAATTTGCGTCAATATGAGCAATGTAGTAGTGATTACAACCAAGATGATGGATATGATGAGCAAAGTGAAGAGGTCCAGTATCTGAACAATTACCAAGGACAACGGGTCAATGCTCCAAATCAATCAATAGTGGAGATCTTAAGGAAATTGGGGAAATCAAAACCAACAAGGAAACTGGAATAGTGGGAATAACAATCAAAATAAGTGGGATACAACAATCAGAATTCGAGAAACCAGGGCAACTGGGGTGGCAATAACAATAGCAATTGGGGAGGAAACAGCAACCAAGGGGTGGAATAACGGTAATCAAGGTAATCGAGGGCTGGGATTTCAAAGGCCTCTGATGTTTCAACAACCAAACAACCCACCTTCATTTCTATCCCAAGGTCCTTGCTCGTCCAACAATGAGATGGGACTGATTAAGTCAATGTTTAAGAAAATAATGTAGAAAAACACCGACTCTGATGCCCAATTGGCCCGAAAGGGGCACTACCTAGTGATACGGTAGAAAACCCGAAGGGTGGAAACAATACTGGTCATGTAATGGCGATGACCACAAGGAGCGGTAGAGGTGGTAAACCAAGTGCCTCCAAGCAAAAACAAAAGTTGTGAGTGATGAGGTTGAAGTGCAAAATAATGATGATCTAACAATTGATGAGCAAGTGAATAAAGAAAATTTGAATGCTAAGTTGAGAATTGATATTCATGACAACATGGAGGAAACCCAAAATGATGTGAAACCGTCTAGGGAACACATGATAGACATACCAAAAATGATAGTGCCCAAGGATAAGGCTCCTTTGCCAAGGCCTCATCCGCCTTACCCTTAAGGACAAAGCTGCTTGACTCTCATCTACGATACCATTCATTATGCCTTGCAATCTATTTGTTAGAATCTTCGAAATAATCTTGTAGAGATTGGTGCAGTAGGAGATTGGCCTGAAATCTGAGACTCTATTTGGATTTGGTATCTTAGGGATTATGGTTACTATAGTGCAATTGATTGGGTGGTATAGCTTGTCTTCAGAGAAGAACTGCAACACTACTTCAGTTAACTTCTCCCCAACTATTGGTCAAGCTTTTTTTGAAAAATAGTGCATTAAAACCATCACAGCCTGGTGTTTTGTTATCACTTATTCCCATCAGTGCATTGTAAATTTCCTCTTTTGATACATCTGCTATCAATTGTCTCTGTTGTTGTCTGTTGATCAGTAGCCCTTATCTCATTATTTCTGGATTAATTGTTGGGAGTTTCCCAGCTGTTGATCCTAGTAACTGTTTGTAGAATCCCATTATCTCCTCTTCCACCTCATGTTTTGTCTTTGTCATTGTTCCATTGCTTCTTGTTAAGTTCTGAATCTTATTTTGGGAGTACTTGTTCTTCATGTTTGCATACAAATAGGCATTATTACCATCTCCTAACTGCAACCATTGTATTCTTGATTTTTGCTTTAGAATACTTTTCTCCACCCTTAGCCATTTCTCCAATTTCATTTTTACCTATTTTTCTGCTTGAACCATAGTTCCTGGTTGGCCAGGATTTCTAATTTTCTCTTGCATAATGCTGAGCTACTCTCTGCATTTTGAGATTTCCCCTCCTACATCATTATATTTCTCTACATTCAATTTCTTTATAGCTTCGTTCACCTTTTTCAGCCTTCCCCAAACATTCGCATTTTGTTATATGTGTTACTTTCTTCCCAAGCTTTACTTACTATCTGTATAAAATCCTTATGATCAGAAAGATGGTTCAAGAACTTGAAAGGCTTAGGTCTTCATTCTTCTTTGTCCTCAAAGGTAATGCTCAATGGTGAATGATCAGAACATTCTAAGTCTATTACCCATACCTCTAGGTGGGGCATTTTCAGCATCCACTCAGCATTAACCAATGCCCTATCAATCCTACTATATGCGTGACTATTTGTCCATGTGAAGTTTCTTCCATTAGTTCTCAATTCAGCCAAGGCAGCATCTTCCACAAAACTATTAAAGTCATTTACTTCTACCTTTTGTACAGGATTCCCAACTGGCCTATCCTCCCTAGATCTTATGGCATTGAAGTCCCCTATGATTAGCCATGCCCCTTGTACTTTGCTATTGACCTGAAATAGATCCATCCACATCTTTTTCCTATCCTCTACAATATGCAATCCATAGACTGTTGTGAAATCAAACCTTACATTCATGTTTCTGATAAGGATTGCAGCATGAATGAGTTGGTATGTCTTCTCTATCACCACACATTCTACTTCCCAACTATCCCATACCAACCAGATTCTCCCTTTACTATTGCGTTCATAGTTAGCTATCCAATCCCAACCTGCAATGATCTTACTTATTAATTGACTAGCTTTTTGCTTATTTACTTTATGTTCTAGTAATACCATCATACTAACCTTATTACTACCTCCTTCTATCTTGGAGTCTTGTTTAGACCCCTAATGTTCCATGTTATCACCTTCATACGTGAATGAATATAGCATGTGAATATCCTTCTCCCTCGTCTTG